>JAATLQ010021804.1:0-14921 GCA_013421005.1 Heliconius erato x Heliconius himera
CTTCTGATGGTGTGTCACCATCTTGGTGAATAGATGACACTGCAGCTAAAGGTACCATTGTGCTATTCACATCTGGCTTTTGTTCTAAGTAGAAAGTATTTACTTGAGAATTATCATCTGAAAAGTAATACATACAATTACAAATTGAGGCCATCCTGGCTGTATCAATATTTGGCTGTAAATTGGGGTGGGTCAAAAAATATATAGACTTATAAATTTATTTTCACTTACTTTTTTTAAAGAAATATCTTAACTAATATTTCAAAAATTAAACATAGGAGTATAAAATTAAGTAATTCTTACAATGCTCAATAATTATTTTTGGAGTATCCTGAGTAAAATCTAAGCACCACTTTTGCCCACCTTCACCTTCCATTTGCTTATTGAGTAGATCAGCATCACAAATTGTAATATTCTGAATACAAATAATAAACAAATGTAAATATAATAAGACTTTAGACGCATATCATATTTATATATAAATATAAGGTATATATTTCTTTGTTTTGTTCTTAAATTCAATTATATTGAAATAACTATACGAAACAACACTTTTAAGACAGTAATTAAATGTATATTTATAAGCATAGTATACCTGTCTAACATTATCATTCAATAAAAATGACTCCACATTTAAAGATTGGCTTTGATGGTCCTCAAAATCTAAAAAAATATAATTTAGTATTAGTTTTTATAATTCATAGTTATAATTATATAAACTGGGACAACCATTATATGAATGTAACATTTTCGATCTGGCTATGGATATAAGAAGAATGCTATACTGGTTACAGTCACACAACTATAGTGTTCTTTATATTCTATAAATATATGTAGACCAGATATTTAGTAGAGTTACAGATATTACATTATATAAAAAAAAATTAATGAATCTGTAATTGACAGTATGTGAAGTCCCATTTAGACTGCTCATATACAAAATTCCAAACTATTATATTGGATTTGGTTATGGTTCCTGACTGTTTTTTATTGGGATATAAATTATAAAATAATTTCAGTTATGGTTACAGATCTCCATAGCATGACAGGTTATATATTTAAAATATATGTACATGAACATTAAACTTACTGTTGCAATTATTAACAAATATAACATTATTCTTTGTGTTAATATTTGGTGCTGTTTCCTGAATAGCTATCTGATCATTATGATTAATTTTTAGTCTATTTACAGTTGTCTTAACAAGGTGCATGGCATTATTTGTTTTATATTTTGATGGCTTATCAACTTCTAAGCCATTACTTTTTGGGTCAAGAATAAATGATGATGTTATTAAAGATTCTGCACTAGAAGATTCATAAATATCAGTCTTGTTCTTCTTACCAACATTTGAAGTCTTACTTATATTTGTCTTTTTATTTAAAATGCTAGGCTTCTGGAATTTTTTTTTGTTTGAATTTATATTGTGTGACTCAAACATGTTTTTTCATAAATGTATTACATCAAGATTAATATATGTTGATAACTACTGAAATAAAATGTTGAAATATTATACCATTTTTCCATTTACAAACAGTTGATCTAAGTAATAATATATAATAATATTAATATACAATAAAGATATAATAAGATTTTATTGTGCTTTATAAGAAATTCCATAAAAGTCAATTACTTGCGCATTAAAGAAAATTATATAAAAAATATATATTACAACTTTACCTACAGCAATTAAAACAATTAGGTTATAAAGATATATATGTGATTACGACATGGACACAGAAATTATACCTCTAATAACATTTTTCAAATTAATATTTCAGAAAGTTTTTGAAACTGTAAACATATCGAGTACAAAGGGTCTTAAATCTTAACAATATTGAACTACACAATTTTTTGACAGTGACGGCATAAAGTATAAACGATGATGTCACTGTCAATGTATGACGCTATCATATAAACATTGCTGCTTAAAAAAAACATTATGCTTAGCTTAGATGCTTGTGATAATTTGACTAACGCCAAACTCCAAGCCTTCACAGACGTTTGGCTTTCGTTTAGACGCTTGTAAGCGAGTTGATATATTCCTCATATACAAGCACGACGGACATGGATTTGGAAGTTTTTTCCGTTATTGCGTTAAGCTTGACATACAATTATAAAAAAAACTATTTTACCACCTATAGTGACCTTATTGTATTATGTAGTTTTCTAAAATTATTTATTATTTTTGTTTTTATTATTTTTGTTTGAAAAAATCACTTTTTCAATTTTGAAAAAAAAAAAAATTGTATTAAACTTTTATGGAGTAGTAAAAGCTACGATTTCATTTAAAATAGTGCTGACACTTCCACCCTGTATTATTTACGTATATTGCCATGCATATTTTATATTAATTTTTTAATACATCATACTCAAGAAACATACTGTAACAACCTTCGAAAACACAGTGTCAAGGATAAGGACCATCCGGAGGGCATATATGAGGAGGTTGGTGACAGTAGACGATGTAAAAGAGGCATGCAGAGACCGAAGCATTTGGTGCTCCGTTCTTTCTGACTAACCCGTAGGGATACAGCGTGAAGCTAAGTAAGTATTTAATTTCAATTCATTGTTGGTAGCACAGCATCATTTTCCTTCAGATGCTTATCATTATTCTCAATAATAGTCATTGTCCTTATCAACATATTTTTAGTGAATGCCATTTTTTACACGCTGGTTTAAAAAAAGAGGTATTTTTTGTATAAGAATGACAGTTTCAGGAGAATTACCGTACTTATCGTACATAAAGTCAAAAGGCAACCAAGCCAACTCAATTTGAGTTCATAAATGTACTTTAGGTGCTTACCTATCATAATAAAAGTCAAAACTCTAACCTAATGTCCTTATATCAATGATTGACATAATGACATTAGGTTAGAATTTTGACAGTCAATGTTAAATGCCATGTGACTGTTATTGTTGTTGGCGAAGTGATATGTGCTCAACTGGCACGCTCGAAACGCCATAATTAAAGAACCAACCAACTGTTATTGTTATTAACCAAGAAACATATACTTTATAAAATATTTGTTATTAACTGAACGTAATGATCGTTGATTTGAACTACATTAGGGCTCTACTTTATTACATTTAAATATAAGTCATCATAAAGAAGGATAATGAATATTTCTAATCATTGTCTCTTTCTTACCTACCAATAAAGTTTTTACTTATTTTCCAATATTTTCATATAGTAATTTCTTTTCGGATACAAGTGATAACCCCTTTCTAATTATATTTCCTTAAACATATACGATCTAGTTTCTTACAGTAGACTCATGTCTAAATGGTCAATTTATAAATATTTTGTTTGTAAAAAAAAATTGGCATGTTCGAATCGCCATAATTAAAGAAGTGAACTAAACTGAACTGTAAGAAAAAATGTCTTCAACCACGGATGTTCCACCTTATATACTCGAGCTTCAAAAGCAATTTTCTAATATTGAAGATATAAATGATCCCACATTAATGGATAATATATTATCATGTCTAGAAAAGATACATTATGAAGATGAGGAATTTCTTGAGGTATAATTTATATGTATATTTAATAAAACTGTATCCTATCACTGCTTGTACTTTATTAGAGGCATTTATTTATGTAATAGAATCGAAATTATGATTTTTAAATTTTTGTTTGTATGCTGTGTGAATGTTCACACTACTCTCAAAATCTTTTTTGCCATTCTTTTATCATTCTTTTGTTCGACATACCCAAACAAGCTGAGCATGTTGATTGTTCTCACTGTGAGATCCTTGCTAGTACCTGCCGTTCTGTGTACCTCTTCATTGCGGATTTGATCGGCTAAGATGGAGGATGAAGCTACAAATACATTATAATTAATTGTTGATTATTATTTAGCTTTTACTTGTATGTATAAGAATAAAACTTGTATGTAAGGTATTAAAAATTGTCAATTTGAAGTATATTTTATTACTTAACTAGGGAAAAGTGAGAGTGATAAGGAAAAATTTTGTTAAACATCTCAAAGACCGTTTTAGTTGCATAGTACAGTAGATAACAAAGCCTAACAAAGAGCTCCCTTTGTCAAAAGATGTCTTCTTTATTGATATTGGCTTTATTTACAGGCTCTCTTGGACAAATTGCCAGAAATGACGGTAACATGGGATCAGCCGTGGTACCAGCAATCAAATTGCCTCACTAGACCAATGAAAGTATTAGGTAGTCAAGACAGTGAGAATACCTATAAAAGTGACACAATATGTTTAGAAGAAAGTAATAAGATACATAAAAACTGGAAGAAGTTTGTAAAGGTACTATAATTTGTTAAATATATAATGTATATTGTATTTAGAATTTCTATTTTTGTTTATTTCCATAGCCATACCACTTTTAATCTGCTCCCTATTTTTTTATAGTCATTATAGCAAGGGGCCCTTGCATTTTCTTTTACCTTATACATTTTTGTCAGTATAATTTTTTATTTATTAAGTTATGGCAGGATGAGCAGAAAAAACATAATGTTCTCCATTTTCTCCTCAATTTTGAGACATTGCATGTTTAACAAATAGTGCAACAATATATAACTACTACTACTACTACTACTAATATAACAAAAAGAGATGAAAAAAACAAGTGTAATATCAACAATTGTATGCAATATGTGATTAGGTGGTCTGTAGGAACATTATTGCTGTTGGTGACTTCCCACTATTAGATACAAGTCCAAGTTGCTTTAATGATTATGTTGTACAAAAGTTTTTTTTTATCCAGGGAGAGGATTGCGTTTTGTCCGATCAGCCAGTACAAATTTTTGCCTTTCATGTTTACTTCATTGCGTTTGTACTTTATATGTGTCTTCAAATTGAGGCACCAATCTAAATACACTCACAATGAACGTGTGCGATGTGACGCGACGCGACGTTTGCGATGTTATAGATTTAATAAGTCTGTCATTATTAACAAATGGTGTTTTATTTTACAATTATTTTGTTTGATAAAAAGTTTTCTTCATTTTTGGAAAAATCTCTTTTGTTTTAATTACATTACGCTTTTATAGATATTTTTATAGTTAAAACTGTGCTTTCATTAAAAGTTGGAAAGACTAAAACACCTGTATATAACTCTAAAATTGACACATTTTTTTTCTTATTTAGATTTTTCATATTCCAAATACGCCTGAATGTTTAGCTCGATGGAGAAATAAGAAAGGAACGCACCCAACTTGCGCAGAGGAACGTGTTCGGAGATTTGTCATTTCATTTTTAGCACAAGGCTTGAAACGAACTTTGTATCAGGTTTATAAACACGTACTTATTCGTTATGGTACTCCAGTAAAGGGTGCTTATTTGAAATATGAAGAAAATATAATGGATGTATGCCTTCATCATTGTGCCCAAAACTGTGTACCAGATTTATCAGCTATTCTCGGTAGAGAACCAAGAGGTCTTTATAAGAGGCTTTTGCAGAAAGTTAATGGTATGTAAAATACAAGTTTTCATAAATATATTAAAATAAAATCATACATTTATTGATAATATATTTTAGGAAAACGAGAAAGAAAAAAAATTTCTTGGACACTCCCACTAGCTACAAAATTTTTAATTTCGCTAATGAAATATTCAGATGAAACATTAGATAATTTAAAAAACAAAAGGTTTGAAAAATCAGTGTGGTTAAAATTAGAGGAAGAATTTGAACAAAATTACGTTTGTTTGCAGTTATTTTGGTATAGATATCTCCATATCCAATTATTTGTAAAATATGATATAAAGATACGAAAACTCGGAAAACATATTTTCAAAAGGTAAAAGTATTTCAGTGTTTGAAATAGGTTTAATAATAATATAATGAAGAATATTTAATGCAATTTTTTTTACTCTTTCAGAATAAAACAATATCCTTATAAAGTATGGGGAGACATTAGATGGAAAGAATTATTAACAGAGTATCCAGATGGTTTTACTCATCTTTTTTTATATCGAATATGTTTTAATTTAGTTAAAACATACCCTAACTATCGTATAACTCCAATAGAAGACGTCATAAATTACGGACTTCAAAAGACAAAGTGTATGCGTAACAAACGATTAAAAACTTTAAAGTTAAATGAAAAACAGGAGCTAGAAATTGTTAAATATGATAATAAACTATTTAAATAACATGATGTTTAAAAAGTTCATAGAAATATCTTAATTTCTTTATTTTTTTTCCTTCAAATTATTTATTTACTTCAAAGACGCCGAGGCAGTCGTGGCGTAGAGCAGCACCATTGGCTTATTTAGAGATTCCATGTTTAAATAGTTTTTTGTATGTACTTAATATGATTAAAATCATCATTTTACAGGTGAATAGCTAGAATAAACATTAATTTTGAAATTGACCTTCTATTATATAATATTTTACTTTAAAACATAAGGCAAACCGCGCATTTCTTCGTCTATTGTCAGTCAAACGGAATCGGAATAAAATATTTCAAATGATGGCAACCTTTGCTTGCGGCAGTTTTTTTCCAGGCAACCATGTGTTTTAGTAATGAGAAAAAAATAAGCTTTAATTTGATGTCTAGTTCATTAAAAAACATATGAGTGCATTAACATTAAGTGACTTCTTTAAACCAGGCAACCCTGGGCTTGCGGCAGACTGAGAGCTGGCAACCATTGTTTTTCCAATTCCTTATGCGATTTTCTTTCAAATGATGTGCGATTCACATAAAAAACATGAGTGCAATTTTCTCCAAAAACGAGTTACGAAAAACATTAATTATAGGTGATTGCGGCAGGATTCTTTTAGGTAGCCCTAATGTAATCTACTTATTTAGTGTGGAATAACACTTTAAAAATGTTTCATTAGAATTGGTGATCCCCACAGATTTATGCAATGGGATCTCGACCTATAAGAAATGATATTGCCGTGCATCTCTAAAATACCTGCGTGCGTTGGCTACAGCCTCTACATCTACAATCTTATAAGTACATTACAATTTTATGGTACAATGAAACTGGAAGCGTTTGAAGTATAATATTAAATTCAGAAGTATATGGAGTATGGGGAGATTAGACCATTATAGATATTTTTTTATTTTGAAGCATTATATTTCTATAAGTTCGCCTACTAGGAGTCCAGAGGTCGCTTTGGAATTGAATGTTTTAATTGACGTCAATAGATGTCGCTACAAATTTAATACGAGCAATAATATTAAATTTATTAACTTCACATATTTGCCTTAGTTAACATAAAATTATATTTACCACAAATAATTTATTGTAATCAAGTTCTTCTGAAAAACGTAGCTTTCATACAAAACCAAAAATAAGCAAATCGGACCAGTAGATCCAAAGATCATAGCGTTTAAACAAACAGACTCTTCCGCATTATTATGTAAAGGTAACTTTATATTATGTTATTTTATCACATTGTCTTTAACCTATTTCAAATAAAAAAGTGGAACTTTAGTATCCATAGCGACTCTGATATTATTAATATTAACAGTGATAACACTTATCTGATATTCTCTTTTGATTAGAATATAGGTGTAATATTGATCTTAATTTATTACTTAATATATAAAATCTAAACAACCTTGAATGTCACACATTTTTTTCCAGTTATACTAATTCATTATATATTATATGAAATAAAAACTAGAAACATAGTGCGTTTAAAGCTGCTCGATATTTACAAAAAGAACTAACCAAATAGAGACAATATTTTTTTAAAGCAGCTAAGTATCTCTCATCCTCATGTAATTTTTATAAATCACCCTCTGTAAGTAAAATCATTTCCTACCGACTTCTGGAGGCATTGGATTTTAAGTAGCAGAACTCAAAGCTGTGTCTGATCCGACACCAGAGTGAAGAAATGAAAATATTAAATATTGGAATATTTCAAGCGAGCGGGAATCGAACCCACAACTAGTCACGTTTACGTCACACTTTGTTCCTTTCGGTCACGAATACACTTTGTGAAGTGTTCAGTAATAATATTGAAATGATTACATTTTTTTTCTCATCCTTTGATTAATCTTTTTTTATTGCCTTTTTTGTAATAAAGCGAAATGCAATAGCTAAAGCAATGGCTTTCTATCCATTTTAGATTTAAAATGTCCGCACGCACATAAAACTACTGAGCGGCTGCGTCAGATTTAAGCCTGGTCGCTCGTGCACAATAATATTGTCAATAATATTGTGTGTGTGCGGCCGATTTTCAATAATATTGTAGATTTCTAGAAATTCTGTATTTGCCCTTTATTTCTATGCGTACGTGTTAAATCAAAAATAGCTAGAATGAAATAAGCCGTTGCCTTAGTTATTGCATTTATAATATTTTTAAATGTATCATGATATGCTTCAATAGATGTATTCCATAGCTCTAGATAAGTTTTCTTGTTTTAATAAATTCTATTAAATATTTTTTTCCATGGGAGTATTAATATCAACATTATTTTCGCAATTTACACTGTTTTTGTCGTCCATCTTGAATAAAAACCATAACCGTCCACCTCCTCTATAATCTTTTTTCAACTAAAATATTGCCGCGCACCCGCACACGACAATACTATTGACAACTTGACAATACGCATTTTATTGACAACATTAATGTACGTGTGCGAACAGGCTATGATAATTGTTTAAATTAGTCAAACAAGGAAAGTGAAGTTTTGTCACAAAAAATAATCATTTATTTAGTCAATAAAACTACTCTTCTAGTTATTATTATGGTAGCATTTTTCATAATAAATAATTTAAAGAATAAGATAATTAAAAAAATTGTGAAGTCCAAGCCATAGACATTTGTATTTTGCTTACCATATGCTTAAAAGTATAATGAAAAATAATATATAAAACTAAACTTAATACAAAGTTTAAGCATGATAATATGAAAACGTGATAATCAGAATGTAATGGAAATTGCAATAAACACTTAACGATGAGTTCGCGATTACTAAACGATTACTTGTTTTAAGTGTTTCAATGTTCAATAAAATTTCGTAATTGGCAGTTATTGCTTGGGACAATGGAAAATAAAACTAATAAAAATACACTTAAAAGAAATACTAAGAAATATGAAGAATATTTAGACAGTGATGACGAATTTCCTTGTACGTATTAAAATATATTATTTAATGTTATATAAGTATATTATAGAGTTTTAGACAGTACAATATATTAGGAGTTTACTAATATGCTATTTTTAATTTCAGTAGAATTTAATGAAATTCCATCTCTTCCTGTATATAAGAATGATAATCGTTTTGATAAAATAGTATTTAAGTGGATAAAGGATCAAGACTCATATAATTTAAAAACTAATGTGCCTTTGGAACAATCCATCACTGACAATATTAGTAAAGATTTAATTTCCAATTCTGCTCAAGACTTTAAAACCAGATTGGTAATCAAAAATGGAGTGTTAAGTAAGCATGATCTATTTTGCTTAAAATCTATTGAGGAATGTGCTGGTGATTCAACATTTACATGGCTGTTAAATTTTTTGATTTATAAAGATGCACAATCTAGGTATATATTTCTAAAAAGTTGTCTTGTCAGCACCAAATTACAGAATGATCGATATTATTCCATTGAAAAAACTACCCCATCAACATTGTCATCAAAGAAAATGTTTAAACTTCTAATTAAGATTTAAATTTTACCTAATAATTATATTTATAATAATTCTATTATTATATAAATTTCCTGTCTCTATAATGTGTTAGTAATACTGTTAGGTAAGATATGCATTTAATAAATTCAAAATTATGTATGACTATTATTTGTATGATAAGTAATTAAATGTAAATATTTATATAAAACTTTTTGCAATGTCTGAATATTATTTCAATCCCTTCAAACTAAAATGAGGTAATTTTTTCCCAATAATAAAAATAAAAAGTATTAAATGTGTTTCTCTATCTTATAATTGTAGTATTATGGATATGGTTATCAATGAAGAACTAACTGAAGTGCTAAAAGGTAGAATATTCCAGTTATTGAAGTTCTCAATAAATCAAAAAGTTCAATGGCTCTTGACTTAGGAATATTAATAAAATTAAATATTAACTATATTGATAATTATTAAAGTACCAAAGGTTCATCTTTTGGTAAGTGGTTATCAATGACCATCAATATAACATAAAGATGAATTGTGGACATTGAAGATACACATCATTCTTCTAATCCTCAAAATGGTAGCAATCGGTGTAAACCATTGCAGGAAGATCTTCTACAGCTTGTATATATAAAAAATATTATACATTTAAAATAAATGGTGCAGATATTTAGTTTCATAGAGAGAGGTATGATAGGTAACATACCTCTTTGCCCTAATCAGTACCCATAGCTTTTTGAAACCAGTTTAGCTTTGCTCTCAAAATGAACCCTAAACTAGATCACATTCGATATGTCAACCCCAATTATTCGAATACTCAAGTTGGTATAAAGAAAAATATGATTGAATTTAGGCGCTTAAACTAAGGTCTTTTTAGAAATGCTTTAGGCTAATGCCTAATGGCTAATGCCTATTAGGCTTAGGCTTAGGCTTGTGTATTCGGGGTTAAATTGAACTAGATTACTTGCACCACATTTCGAGACCTACTCCAAAGTCGAGTTATTCTCAAACACAAGATGGATCAACCCGGTCAGTATAAAAGACATCTATTGGAATATTAAATACACATACAATACGCAGAATAAATAGCTTACGATATTGCACTGAACCTCGGGTTAAGTAAATTAAATCAGTATCCCGCACACAACAGGGTAGGTAGAGGGAACCTAATGTTAAGGTACTCCGTTCGCCACTTTCCGTCGAAATTGGAAATTGAACGCCCAACCAGTCGCGTTTACAGTCACCCACCTGTGCACCCACCGTCGCCAGTGACCTTTATGCCCCATCAAGGAAAATGGTTATTTGGAATTGGTAATTTGGTACAATTATACCCTATTAATTTTAATGAATGAGACAAAATGTAAATAAAGAAATATTGTTTCTAAAACTTTAGTTTCTATTTAATTTGGTCCACGTTTACTCATGTTTTAAAATAAAAACAATGTAACAAAAACAAAATAATCAGCAAACAATTTTACTCTTAACGAAACAAGAAACTTGATAAAAATAACAAAAGTAACAACGGAATCAAAACAGTACTTTCTTATAAACAGGTTATCCAGATAGTAAAAATGGCGAATAAGTGATATGTAATACTCAATAACAATACTTCACACCATAACAATCATTCATGGGAGCCGTGGCGCAGGGACACAGAGTGTGACTGTAAAATCGACTGGTTGTGAGTTCGATCTCCATTCGAGGAGATAAAATATTTACCTACATTTATATTTTCATTTCTTCTCTCTGGTGTCGAGGCAAAGTGCGGCGTTGAGTTCGGCCACTCACGCACGTGCAATGCCTCCAAAACTCGGCGGAAAGTGGTTACACTAGGTAACACTAGGTTCCCTCTGCCTACCCTGTTGTGTGCGGAATACAGCGTGAAGCTGACTTAATTTTTTAATTTTCACATGAGTTTTCTTCCAATAAGGGCCGTTGCCTAAAAGCAACTGCCCCCCGATTGACTTTATTTTCAAATGGGTTAAACTGCTGTTGACCTGGGATGGTCTTTACAGCGTCACCGAGCGGGGAGGGGCGGGAGTAGCTCGCCTCTGCAGAAAAATTACGAGCTCATTGCAGTCTTTCGGCTAGGATCCAAGCGGAGCGATCTGTGGTGTAAAGGGATGGTGTAAAACGCGTATAATAATGGTGAAAGTGTGGAGCCGTGCGGAAATCTATATTGGAACGTGCGATTCAACAGGTATTCCCGAATGATGTGAATGAGAGAGTCTGGCAGTACCATACGACGGAGCTTGAAGAGCAGGCCGTTATGCCAGACCTTGTCGACTGTCGGCTTTGGCTATGTAAAAGAAAATAGCAGCCGTGTCGTTGCGAATCAATCTATGGACGCTGTACTTCGCGATATGTTCCGTTAGCTGGTGAACTAGGTGTATGGACGAGTCGTGGGATCTGAAGCCGAACTGTTTATTGATGAGCAGTTGTTTTGTCTCGAGTATTTCTTTTAAGACTGATAGATTTGACTATATAGCTCACTGTTATACGGCAGCGAACTGTGCGTACTACAGAAGAAGAATGAAAGAAAGATGAACGCCGTGGACATGCGATCTCTTCGTAGGATATGCGGAGTCAGCTTAGCTGATCGAATTCGCAATGAAGAGGTACACAAAATGGCAGGTACTAGCGAGGGTGCCACGGTGACAATAAAGAAGAACATGCTCAGCTGGTTTGGGCACGTCGAACGAATGAGTGATGAAAGAAGGGCAAAAAAGATTTATGATGGAAAAGTGAGTGGTAAGAGAGGTAGGGGGAGACCTCGGTTGACCTTTGAAAACACAGTATCAAAGATACTGGAGGAAGGTCACGTAAAAAGCACAAGGACCCCTCGGACGGCATGTATAAAGAGGTTGATGACAGTGGACGAGGTAAAAGAGGTATGTAAAGACTGTAGCGTTTGGCGCTCCATTCTCTCTGACTATCCCGCTAGGGATAAAGCATGAAGCTAGTTTAGTTTTTTTTTTAGCTTTGAAGTTGGAGGGAAGAGTGCTGGGATTTTTTGGCTTGCGAATGCTTATGACTGTAGCTTCCTTTCACTCGGTAGGGAAGGAGCAGCCTGCTAGAAAAGGGTTGAAAATTAGGAACAGCAAAGAAGTTAGTTGAATCGAAAGATTCTTTAAGGCTTTGTTTGTTTGAGATTTTGTCGGCACCGGGGCATTTTTGGGGTTAAGGTCCTTCAGAATGGACTTAATTTCGTCCGTGGGGTGAATCGGTTCGGCGGTCGGAGGCATCGACTCGACTCTACAACCTCGGAGTCCACTTTCGATAAGTGATCCGGGTCGCATGGCAGAGTGATTAGTGAGCATTGTAACTCTAAACTGTTCGCGAGGTATTCCGCTTTTTCAGTGTCGTCGGCCGTTATTGTGTTGTCGGGCTTAGTGAGAGGAGGCATAGTCGCCACTGTGTCGGATCGAAAGGTTCTCGATCCGACCCCTGACTGACCTTTTTTGACTGAGCAGTATGCTGTTGCCGGCCGCATATAGCCAATTTTAATTAGCCATAAGCCAAATTTGAGTGACACAGTAGAGGCCAGTAGGGCACTGGCCTCTACTGTGTCACCGGGCTGTGGGAGGCCGAGCTAGAAGAGCTCTGACCTTGGTTTGCCTGACTGACACAATTCTATTGCTTTTATAGACTTTTTCATCTATACCTACCCTCTTTTACACCAGTTTGCTAACAGTTCATTTTTATAATATTAAAATGCGTCTCAAGTTTGAGCACAAGTAGGATTTTACATGTCAAGTATTTAAACATTATTATTAAAAATTATAAAATCCTTAATGGCATTTATAATACCGTAAATGGGAGGAATAGAAACCATTTTAGATTTAACATTTGATTTTTACAATGGCTTTAAATATAAAAACAATCTTTATTTTTGATTATTATATTAGTTTCTTTTCCCTTATGTTAAATATAATTATACAAATCATTTGATTATCGATGAAATCGATAAATCATAATTATTATTAAATAATAAGTTCTGTAGACATCATTCAATAATATTATTTATATCCATAAATCCTTAGATATTTTTTTACTTAATATATATTATATAAAGCTCCATGAATCGTGACCTATAAAATAACTTTTTTTTGTTTTATTTAATTTTTATCTCATAGCTTTGTGATTACGGCATATGTACCTTCTTAACGTACTAACTCGTATCGATATATAAAATATCTAGTCTTATCGATCTGAGTTCTTTCTTCTGTCTTTATCACTATTCATTTGGTTGTCAATGGGTATATACTAGTATATGTTCCTTGAGTACATATATGTGTTCTGTGTTGTCAACCTGTGTTCGCCGCACGGCTAGCGCTGCTTTGTATTTTTATTCGGCATATACATAAAACGAAACAAAATTATTGCGGAGACAAATACTTAAACAATATGAAAACTATTTATAAAAACATAAATGGTATTTTGACTGAAGTATTAACTTGGGGAGAACCGTTTCATAGGGATGTAGAAAATGTAATTATTTGCATCACAGGAAACCCTGGTGTTCCACACTTTTACACGGATTTTGCTTCAGAAATGCACAGAAATTTGCGGATGCCCATATGCGTTGTAGGTAAGTCATAAATATAACCGGTAGTTACAGTAATCCTTTTTCCATTTATAATAATGACATTATAATATTTTTATCTTTCTATCTCCAGGTCATGCTGGCCATGTTAATATTACTATGGAAGGTTTTCATAAATTAAGTAAAAATGATAAGGACCAAGATTTTTATGATCTAAAAACTCAAGTTGATCATAAATTGGACTTCTTACAAAATCATTTAAGTACTAATGCAAAAATACATTTCATTGGTCATTCCATTGGGGCATGGATGATTGTAGAATTATTACAGAAAAATGATCATTTAATGGAACGGGTATCTTCTGTTAATCTTTTATTTCCAACATTACAAAGAATGGCAGAGTCTAAAAATGGCAAATTTTTAAATAATGTATTTAGAAGAATGCAATCAGTTGTGTTATTTCTATTGAGATTATTGTATCTGATGCCAGGATTTCTTTTTACATTTTTAATACATCTATATTTATGGTTTAGGTGTTTGCCTTCAAAGTATAGCACTTGGTTTATCAAATTAATCAATCCCTTAGTAATTAAGAATGTATTATTTTTGGCATTTGATGAAATGGATTCAGTACAAGCATTGAACAGTGATGGCATAGCAAAAATAAAACATTTAACTAATGTTATATATGGAAGAGATGATGGGTGGGCTCCAATAGAGTATATGGAAGACCTAAAAAAATTTGAGCCATGCCTAAAAATGACTTTAGTGCCTATTGAACATGCTTTTGTTCTTAGATTCTCAGA
>JAATLQ010021804.1:14931-25348 GCA_013421005.1 Heliconius erato x Heliconius himera
AAATTAATCAATCCCTTAGTAATTAAGAATGTATTATTTTTGGCATTTGATGAAATGGATTCAGTACAAGCATTGAACAGTGATGGCATAGCAAAAATAAAACATTTAACTAATGTTATATATGGAAGAGATGATGGGTGGGCTCCAATAGAGTATATGGAAGACCTAAAAAAATTTGAGCCATGCCTAAAAATGACTTTAGTGCCTATTGAACATGCTTTTGTTCTTAGATTCTCAGAGCATGTAGCAGATATGGTATCTAATTTTATTAAATTGAAAACTCCAACTTAATTGTAAGATACAAAGGGCATATTAATAAAAATATCATTTAGATATGTGCACTTAAATTTATTGAAACCATATATAAACATTATTATACATTGTTGAGATTTGTATTATTATCAACAATAATAGAATACCATTTGTGAAAAAAGCACCTCATCAGAATGTTTCTCATTTAGCTATATCATAGCTGCGATTAACACAGATGGTATGATAAATTTACTATGTTTAAATAAAATAATGACAAATTATGTAGATATAAAACACATTAACAGACTTTATAGTAATTTACAAATAAGTACCTGAAATAAAAAATGAGTATCTGTATAAGTAATGGCACTGATAAAATGACAAAATAGCACTGAATATGTGTATGTATATAATTTAGGTATCTTGAGCATTGTCAACATTTCCAGTAAACAGTTTTAAAATAATACTTGTCTTGTATCCACTAAGTCAATTGTTTGTAAATTTCTGACAAAAAAATATTAACTAAGTGGAAGTTTGTTTGTAATCGACGATAAACTAATTAAACTATATATACATAGATCATAATTACTTGTAAATACATTAAATTGTTAGGTGATACATATTTATTTCAATTAAAATAATAATTTATTACTGATTTTAAGAGTTTTATTATTCCAGATATCCTTAAGTTTCATGAGATTTTAATTTTACAAGCATTTCCTTAATATATTTCATTGTTATTTAAATATATTAATAAAATATATAAATTGATATGTTAAGAATTTTCCAAATGTTACCATAATATTTTTTAATACAATAACTCAAATGAGTATTTAAAGTTTTTGACGCAACAATGCCATTTTTGCATTTGGTGAAATTTTGCAGAATAAGCAGTTAGTTTGTAAATAGTCTTTCCACATACATTCAACATACTTAAGTTGTATAAAAAAGTGCAATTATGTCATTGTTGCGCCAAAATAAGCGATGTGACAAAGTGTAATTTGTCTAATGGATAGCCTCAATGTGACAATATATTTATAAGAAACAATTTTAGCGAAATCAATTATATTTTGTATATAGGTTACATTTTTAGTATGTCGGTACAATATCATTTTTCGCAAAAAAAAAAATTGCATACGTGACTAATCTTGTTATCAAATAATTCATAGTGTAGACTACTGTACTTTAATGTATGTTTGTTATATTATATTAATTAAGTTATTATCTAAAATTAAAAGTTTACTTTTGAACATTTGCCTTCTTGGTTTCATTTTAATATACAAGTTAGATTTACACAAATAAATTATTTATTGTAAAAGTTATGAAGAGAATGTAAATCAATTTAAATTTAAAAATACCATTTTAAATACGATAATGGAAGCCCATAGTAGGGATAAACCGGCTTTACACAAATAACTGGTATATTAGAAAATCATTGGACAATGTTTTTAAATCATTCTAATAAAATAAAATCCAATAAAAATACTTAAGCACATTACAGACATACTGTCCTTTGTTTAGCTTTAAATAAATAGGTTACCTATTCATATTCACTGTTATTTATAAATCATGTAACATGTCGAAAATATTAAAATTAATAAATATTTAAATAGTAAAACAAGAGCGAATGTTGACCCTGTTTATAGAACTCTATAAAAATAAAAACCCTTACAAAGTAGAAAGTGAAAATAACGTCACCGTAGACATACAGGCAACACTAAAATATTATTGTCTGTAATGCGCAGTCCATTATTATTTTTTAAATTTGGAATTATTCTTTTTCATTTTCAAAAATGCTCAAGATATATATTATTTTTTGTTATCAGTGGATTTTAGTAACAAGTGCATTATATAATTAAAATAATTATTGTATACTTAGAATACCGATCACTCTTACGAAATGACTTATTGCCTTTGCTTCAAAGAGAATTTTTGAAATCGGTTCACAAATAATAGATATATTTATACATAAAAAATAAAGGCGGTGAAAATATTATTTATTACTAGGTATCAAACGATATATATATGGATTATTTAAAAATGTATTATAAAATTAAATTATGATGAATGAAATTTATTGAGAACTTGAATTTAGATAGTAAGCCGCCGTAGCGTTTAGCGCTCCGTTCTCCCTGACTACCCCGCAAGGGATAAAGCGTGAAGCTAAGTTAAGATAAGTTAATTTAGATACAAATAAAATTAATAGAAACATTACAATGGGTTTATTAAAAATATTTTTTTATATTTAATAATGTGATATCTAGTAATAAATTATTTTGCAAGTGTAAACATTTCACATGAGATAATTTCTTATTTTCTGGAAATACACATTTAAATTAATGACGTAAATGGTATTTATATAATAATATTAATATTGATAGATAATATTGTGTCTATTGATATAACCGCTTTATGCATATTGTTGTAATTATATATGAATTTACATTTAATGAATATATTTATATAGGAATAAATAATGGTGGACGATTATGAATAGGTATGAAACTATGCTAGGTACTTATAAATATTTTAAAAATTGTCTGTTATTAAGTCCTCTATGCTAATTTTTCTCTAATAGTACTAGTGTGACAATGTCAATGTTTGATGATTCTTTTTTTTGTTAAATTATTTCTATAAATACAAAATGAAATAGTGTCTTAATATTATGTATTTCACAATCATAATCGTCCACCTCTACTCGTCAAACAGTTGTGAGATAACCGAGATGTACCATCCGTATATAACATAGGAACTAGCAAGATATCGTTTCAACATTGTCAATCGTACCATCCCTTAAGTATTCACTGCTTCTAAGTGTAATGCGGACGTTCGACAGCCTCGGCCCGGTATGCGGCATGCTGGACACATTTATATAAAGTGCAATAAAATCAATACTAAATGTTAGCACACGAGTGATGCACGCCGAGCCGCACCGTCGGGACACGCTTAATTTATACAATAGTAATTAAAATGCAACCGTCAATACACATTCGGCACACATATTTCGCACAACCTCGCACATTTAGAGTAATTACAATACCATAAAAAACATACACATATCGTAACATACCGAGACACTACGATAAACGAATATGATACAATAATAATTTTGAAATCTTAGAACTAGGGATATAAAAATTCGCACTAATAATACTCGTACGCGGCCCGCTCAGCACGTGGTCTCGAGCAGCGGGTCGGGGGCGGGCGCGAGGGCGGGCGCGGGCGGCGCCGCGGCCGCGTCCGCCGACAGCAGCCGCTGCGACGCCGACTTGTACAGGCGGCGCAGCGGCGGGCGGCTCTCCTCGTGCGAGTGCGCGCGCGCGCACAGCCGCGCCGGCGACGCGCACGCGCACGCGCAGCCGCGCGCGCCGCCGCAGCACGCCTCGCACACCACGCCGCGCGCGCGCTCCAGCTTGCCGCGCCGCCGGCTCGCGCGCACCCACGGGTCGGGCGGCGCGTCCAGCGACCTGCGGCCCAGCTCCGCCTCGCTCATCTTGCGCCACGGGTCCGCCGCCTCGCGCGGCCGCAGCTCGTCGGGCGACGAGCGCTCGCTGCGCACGGCGCGCGGCGCCAGCGCGGCGGGGCGGCGCGGCGACGGGCGCGGCGAGGGCGTGGGCGCGGGGGAGGGCGCGGGCGAGGCGCGCGGGCGCTCCGAGTGCGAGCGCGGGCGCGCGCCGGGCGAGCGCGCGGCGGGTGTGACGTCGCTGAGCGAGCGCAGGTGCGCGCGGCGGCGGGCGCCGACGGGCGGCGAGTCGGCGTGGGTGACGCTGATGCTGGGCGCGGGCGGGGCGGGGGCGGCGGGGGCAGGGGAGCGCGCGGGGGAGGCGCCGCGGCGGGGGCTCGCCAGCGACCCGCACTTGGTGAACAGTTTTTCGGGGCCGGCCCGGCTGGGCCCGGCCCCCGCTAGCTAGAGGAGTCTCTCGGTCGCCGAACTCGAAGTACCGGAGCTAAGTGTAGATGCGGGATTCTGGTCTTCTCCTAATTTATTAAATACACACTTAATTAAATTAGCTTATTGGGGCCGCCGTGGCGCAGGGACACAAGGGTATGACTGTAACGCAATTCGGGTTTCAGTTCGATCCCCACTCGAGGAAATATTTTCATTTCATCGCCCTGGCGCCAAAGCAAAAAATTCCGCCGCTCAACACACAGTACCTCGAAAAATTCGGCGTTTCCCTCTGCCTACTCTGATGTATGCAGGATACAGCGTGAAGCCGATTTATTTAAATTAGATAACTTGAAGTAGTTAATATTCATGCATATTATGAAACATTTATATTTATTACTTATTACTTATTTATATTTTTTTGTTTGAGTTTTGTTTTTGAACAAAAAGAATATGTTTTACCTTGAATACTTTGGCCGGTGGCCGGCAGTCTATGTCAGTTGAGCAATTCCACCGAAACAAAACGCTTCAGTCTTTCCAAATATTGATTAAATAATTCCACATCATTATGACCTGCACCCTGTATATAAGTATTTATTTATTTAAAACACCAAGTCAGAGATGTCAAAAAATAAAAAAGGAATAAATCATAAAACGACTGATAGGTTTGATCCCCACTACAGGAAATAAAATATTTATTTAAATTTACACTTTCATTTCCTCGCTCTGGTGTTGCGCCAAAGCGCCATGTTGAGTTCCGCCACTCAACACGTCCAGAATTCGGCGGAAAGTGGGGAACGGAATCGTCAACACTAGGTTCCCAGATTACCTCTGCCTACTATGTTATATATGGAATAAAGCGTGAAACTAAAACAAGCAAATATTAAAATAAAATACAAATTAATTCTGCAATTACAGAATGAAAGGAAGTATTGACATGTTAGGTACAGTATAGTCAGTTTAGTATGACTTCGCATATAACAACCAACTGTTTTATCGTTAAAACATCTATAGCCTAAAGGCGTGTGTTTGGTTTGCCGCTATGAAAATGCATCCGTTTATTACGACTTTGCTTATAACGTCGAATTGTCCGGTATTATGACGAGCGTTGACGTGTTTACAAACAAATTGAAATGAATAAAGATAGAAGCTATCTCCGCGTTATTGCCTGTGCATCGTGACTGTATATTTTACGAAAATGGCTAAATAAAAATGTTTCCCCATCGAAGAAAAAAGTATTATATTACAACGTTTGGAAGCTGGCGAGATGAAAAAAATAAACACAAGATACACATGAATGAACAACGCAAATGTTTAAAACGTAAACGCGTTGTTTAGATCATATAGGCTGGTACATAATTTTCCATACATTATGTATGTATGTACAATATAGAGGGTGCGGCAAATAGATCTCTCCGATTGTAAAGACACATAGCCGTGCTGAAATGTAGCAGAGTGGTGGGTCACCTTGAAAAGGTCTGTACGTGCCATTGTCAGTATGAGCCATGGCTTGGCCGGGTGAGCACCGTGCGTTGATAATCGAGTAGTTTATTAGAAATAGCGGATCACCAATATTGACATAGGGTTCTTTTCGTATCCACTTTTGCGCTTGGTCGACATGACCCCGTTCCAGATAAAAAGACATTACACGTGGATTTCTAATTTTAGAGCAACAGGATCTGCTTTAAAAAAGAAATCACCTGCCCGTCATCGCACTGTAACTGGGCCAGATAATGTCGCTTTGGTGAGAAATTCCATTCAGCAGTCTCCACGGCGATCATCATGAAATCATGCAGCGGCCCTACACTTATCAGACCGAAGTCTGCGAAGGATTTTTCACCGAGATCTAAAGATGCATCTGTATAAGATGATGATGGTGCAGGAGTTGAGTGACAGAGACTTCCACACTCGTGCGATGTTGCGACAAGATTTTATTGAAATGTGCGCTGCGCGGATGTTGTTCTCTCTTCAGACGAAGCCCATTTTCATCATACAAGTATAAACAAAACTTCCGTTACTGGTCTAAAACAATCCTCGTAAAATTTACCAACAACCACTATGCAGTGCATAGCCTAAGAGTTACAGTTTGGTGCGCAATTTTCAAGTTCGGTGTGTTAGGACCGTACTTTTTTGAAGAGTACGACGTGACTGTTACAGTAAACAGTGTGTCGCTATTATACCATGTTACAAATTTTTCTACGGCCAAGAATGAACGACATTTTCCATGAATATGGAGCAGAAAATGTATGGTTTCAGCAGGACGGAGCACATATTTCGTCGCTCACTTGCAGTTCTTAGAAACATGTTCCCTGGACAGGTTATTTCCTTACGAGGTGAGTGATATTGGGTGGCCTTGACGGTCACCGGACTTGACACCCTGCGACTACTTCCTGTGGGGATATCTCAAAGCCGGATATTTCAACATCACCCTCGAAACATGGAAGCTCTTAAGACAATAAGAAACGAGGTTGATGCCATTCCACCCAAGATGATTCGCAGAGTAATGGAAAATTTCCGAGAGAGGCGTACAGAGTGTATTAACAATGGAGGCCGACATTTGAGTATTGTTCAAAACTCGTTAATGTAATATGTTATTGTAAATGGCATTCTTTGCACTATATTTTAATAAAAAATATGTCAAAAGGTTTTGATTTTATTTATTTCCAAAGAGGGGAGATCTATGTGCCGCACCCTGTACATAATTCATAGTATTACATACATAAAAAAAATACAGAAAAATTGATAGTATCCTTTTCTTACAGAAGTCGGTTAAAAAATGGATATTTCTTTTCATTTTTACCTTGTCATTCATAAATCAAATCATAAGGATTTGATGGTGAATATTATAAATGTGAAAGATTGTAAGGATAAATGTTTATACCACTTTCATACAAAAACTACTTGAAACGAGTTTAGATGAAACTTTACATTAGTATAGCTTATAAATCAAAATAACAAATTTCAATTGTGAAAATGTAAATATCATGTATAATTTAGTTATAATATAACAAAGAATTTTACGCAGTTACATTGCAAAAATTTCTTACAATATTCAAATTTATCATTTGTAAGAATAGAAGAAAAATAAAGTAAATATAATTTCAACAATAACTTTTAATGCTTGAGTACACAAACAATTTCTTGTTGATAACCTACATTGTTATGAAAATGTATGTTAATTGTAACCAGGTCATATTTTTCACTTTTAGTTTAAAATTTATTTGAATTTAATGAAAAAAAAAAGGTTAAAGCTTTATGCTGCTGCATATAAAAAGATAGGCAGAGGGAACCTAGTGTTAAGACACTACTACTATTGTCGAGGTATTGCATGTTGAGTGTCGGAACTCAATGTTGCAATATCATTATTTTTAGAGGCTATTATAGCAGAAAGACAATGCCTAACGCAATACAAACATAATTCTGAGAAATTAATTATTTTCATTTTCTTGCCCTAATAGAAAAAAATGTGGTGCCTTTCGATATGCTGTGTCTCATATTTAGAAAGAAAGCAGATAACAGTATCTTAATTGTACTCTCTGCCAACCCTGCTAGATGTAGGACAAAATGTAGCTAAACATCATGTTTATTTGTATGACTCTTGGAAGATAATAAATTTTTAAATAAGATTTTTACTTTTCATATTAATATTAATTAATGTTAGAATGAGTATTAAATTTAATAAAGATCTTTTATTGCACATACAATAGGGTACAGTGTTAATTGTGTAAGATGTTCAATGGCAGATTCAAGAGGCCTCCATTAGACCAGGGAAATAGGAATGACGTAAAAATTATAATATAGAAAGGGAAATGAATTAACAGAGCTTTCAATAAGATAGAGCAGCAATGGTGTTATTAATTAAACAGTCTTACATATAAATTTATGAAATTACATATATTCCACTGTAATGCAATGGCTTATATATTAAAATGAAAAGTAATGTTTATATGGAATAAATTATTTTCATTTCCTGACTGACACAATGAAGTAAGAGGACAAAGCATATACTTGATTTTCAAAACTCGGCTACTTGTATCTCACAAAATGGGCAGAAAGTGGGGAACTGAGTGTCTTAACACAAAAGTTTATTATGCTTATCCTTCTATATGCAGGATATAGTCTGAAACAAAGTAAAAGAAAACCAGACAATGCTAGACTATTACAAGGTGTTTCCATCTATCAAATTGCAGGATTAGTGAGATTGCATTGTATCAACATACCTCAACCCACAATGGCTCAACCGCACGAGGACATCTTTCATATATTGCCAGTCCATGGGAGAAATCTATAACCTCATCCTCAGTTCCATGGATCACAAGAACTGGTGAAGTTACTTTTGGAATTTTATCAATACTGTAATGTAAAGTTGTTTCATTAGTCTTGTCAATTATATTAGTAAACTAGCTTTTACCTGTGGTTCTGGCCCCACAGTTAAATTGGAATTAATTAATTGTTATGACTTTACATACTCATAGGTGCAATAAGTAATTCTAACCACATATAATGTAAGTTACATCAAAATGGTGAACATTTCTTTAATAAATGGACTATACAGTACAAAAATAATATTTCAATTTGAAGTAGGAGTTTCAGAGATTAAAATTCAACCATACAAACTACCACTTTATAATGTTAGTACAGATATCAAATTTATAAAGTTTTAGGAAGTATTAGTCATTATGAATTAATAAATATATTAAATATTACAATACAGGAGATATGTTATTTTTCATATATCAGTGTTCAATATATATATATTCCTAATAAAAATACATATATTGTATATAAACAATACCGAGAGGATTGATTCTATTTACAAAGTCAAAGTCTATATCTTTAATTATTGAGAAAATGAAGATAAGAATTATTATTAACCTTGAAATGCTAAAGGTTGATGAAAGTCAACAAAGTAATTGTTTTGACTACATGTAATTTTTTTAATAATTATAAGTAGTAAATGTTGATTGCCTTACAATTTTTAAAATGGATTTAAAATCATTGAGATTTTTGGTGGTGGTGGTAGTTATAGCAATGATTACAACACTTACATCTTTTTAAAAAAATGTTTAAGGTATTTTTTCAGCTTCATCCTGAATATAATATGAGAATGTCATAATTACACTGAAGTTTTTGATATATACACATTAATGTTTAAATTTATTTGATGGTTATGTTAATCAAAAGATTGTAAGTATTGATAAATGTGACAAAGGCAGTACTGAAATGACTCATAAAAGGCATATTTATACTAAACAAAAAAAAAATAAGTTACAAGTTATTATTCAAATATATATTACCTTGGAAAGGCATCAAAAAACCATGTTCGTTTGGTATTAGGGAATGCAACTCGCATACCCGACATTAATGGTGAATGTAGAACCACTGCACCAACTTCATAGCGAGCTGCTAGATCAACTGTGGGTACTGTACCAATGCTCTGTCCGTACAGGATTATATTTTCAGGGCTAATACCATATCGAGTCCTTAGCGCTTGCCACGCAGCATCAATATCAGCATATAAGTTTTTTTCTGACGGTTTGCCACCACTCACACCATAACCCGAATAATCATAACTGAATATGTTACAATTTATTCTAGTACCTAGTCCTAAATAAAAACTACTCATTTGTCCCAGATCTACAGCGTTTCCGTGAGAAAATAATATCGTGAATCGAGCATTAGGGCTACATCGAACAAAGAGGCAAGCTATCCTATTGCCCCTCGTAGTTCTCGAATAGAAGCCTTCTATATTTTCTTTTTCTCGTTCTGAATACTGCCATTCTGCTCGTTCAGTTAATGTTAACGAAAATTTTGATCCAGTTTCATCGGGCGTGAATGCATACGTGGGTTCAGGAGGAAGGAATGCAAGCTTAGCCGCGATTTTCCCTGGGCATGGCGGACAACAAAACAGGCAACAGAGCTCACTGAAACTTAACCCGTTCATAGTGAAATTTTAATGTAATTCATGAAAATAGACATTCAAACATTATTCTTTACAAATCACAACTCACAAAATACAGGTCATAGCGAAAATAAAAGAAATCTCACTGATTTTGACAGTTAGACAACATTTCAGCCATTTTTTATAAGTATGTATATTTTTTATTTGAGGCCTTGAAGAGAGTCCTTCAAGCCGATTTTCGTCAAAAAACTATTAATTATAACAAAGTACTAGATTATCCTAATTAGTAATTACTTATAATAAAAATACTCTAAAAATGTGCAAAATTAAGTCGTCCTCAATAAATTATCAATTGAAATCTATAATAAACGGATAAA
>JAATLQ010021806.1:1698-29028 GCA_013421005.1 Heliconius erato x Heliconius himera
CCCCAGGGTCCCGGGGTCCCGGGGCGCGCTCGCCGGCGACTTCATTCCACGAGCTCCGCGCGCCTCTCGCATGCCGCACGCCTTCCCGACCGCACCGACTGTATGTGGGGTGTGTGCCGTGTGTGCTGTGTGTGTTCGGCACACAGAGGTGTTGCTATTGGGTTGCATACTGCATATTCTGCATTCATAAAGTGCAATCACCGTCCGGCGTCCGGCGCGGCGCGCCCGCGGGCCCGCTGGAGGTCCCGACGGGCCTTCAATGCACTTCCTTCACAGATCTGCATGCGTCGGTGAATTTGTTTTAATTCACCGAACTCTGAACATTATATTTCTCATTCTCTTTAGTTGCGCCTTGAGAAGTTAATTTTACATTTAAATCGGCGTCAAATACAATATCATTATTGCAATGCGATAGTACTATTAAATGCTACGTGGAGGTGCAGGTATCTTTGAAATGTCAGTGCGTGTGCCTCGTGGTGCCCCGTAGCAGTCGTGTCGGTCGTGGGGGTCGTGGGGGTCGTGGGGGTCGGGTCGCGGCTCGTGTGTTATCGCTAGTGGATCGCTTCTACGGGTCTCTCGCCACACGGCTACTGATAAAGGATTGTTTGCATCAATACTTCGGGGAGCTCCGCGTGCTTGTAAGTTATCGAGTGGCGTTAAACTTGGGACAAGCTGAATACATCATTCTGTGTAATTTCCCGGCGGCGGTCGGGGCGCTGTAAGTAAGTGGAGATTAATAAATATGATCTGACAAATAAACGACGTGGACTGGCAGCTCGCGTGACGGACGCGGAGGAGGGCGCGGAGGAGGATACGGACGGCTAAATTAAAGGCAAGTCTGAAACCCCGAGGCGGGTTAGCCGGCTACGGGGAAGCGGACTAATAAATACATGCACAGGAAATGGAAGACGGGGCGCTATTAACCTACTATAAGTTGATGAAGTACACACTATTACACTTCTTTTTTAAAATATCCGTTTCGAAATGGCTATTTTCTATATGACATTACATAAATTTTGTCTAAATAGTGTGATACTGTAGTTGGTCGCTGGGGGCCGGCGTCGCGCGTCGTCGTCGGGACCGCCTGCTGCTTCTTCTTCACGAGCTCAACCCGCGTGCGGCGTGACCAGCGGGAGCAACAGCGTTATGGACTTTAGTGCTTACAACGTCATATTCAATGTATTATCAGATTTAAATAAGTATTAATCGTTATCTATAACAAAATGACGCAGGAATCTTTACTCGGTTTCTTATGCTTTTAAATAAAACATATATTTATCAACAAACCTTTGTTGAGAGGTTTCAGTGGTGCAATGCAGTGGGCGCCCTGACCAGAGCACGATGTTGACAAACTGCCTCCGTGAGTCAAGAAAGCCAGCAACTTGGACCTTAGGTAGGTATGTTTGTCATTCGGTACATTCTATTTTAAATGGTGTTTCATTGGGAACACGCTACAGTGAGGTATTACTCTAATATGTGAAAAGTCGAATATCTTAATCTTAATATCCTAAGTGGCTTATATAAAATATATAAAAGTTTTATTTAAACGGTTAGTCAAAAGATAAAAAAACAAATTTCACGTTACTTTCACAGAAGTACTGGGGGAGGGGTGTAGGGGGAGGGACCATGTTAGGTACTCTTGCAAACAAGTGTTATATTACAATGTAACATTTAATGCAGTAGAAAAGTATTGTAATAGAACTGCTACACTATCTCAATTGTAACCCACAACCATCTTTATTTTGTTATATATTCAAAATTTTTAAGTAGATTTCTGGATTACTTATATTATGTAAGTTCCTCATAAACTCTGTACAAACACATACATAACACATACACAAAGAAAGACTACAACACAATCATCTGCAACATAAACAGTGCACCACTTGCAACGCATCACTTTATTAATGACGATTATTGCTTGAAATCATTAATAAAATATCACATCACATCTTTAGCACAATAAAAGATTGTAATAAGAGAGTAACATAAAAAAGATATGTTAAAAACTATATATCATGTATCCGTAGTTATGTATAATTTGCCTATTTATTTTTTAGCTTCACGTTGTATCCCGCTAGCCACAGGCTAGGCAGAGGGAACCTGCAAAGTTAAGACACTTACGAGTTAAGTACACACTCCGTACATTTAAAATTTTAAATTAAATTGTAATATGAATAACAAACTGTTGTGTCGGCTGTGTCGCAGGGACACTCCACTGAGATTGTAGAAGGGGCGAAAATATAAATAAAATAATTGAAATATGTACATAGTACATATATTTATGTCCGTACGTCTGTGTGTCACAACAACATTGACGTCATAATTGGAGAGTGTGCGCGGACAGAGACAAACGGCACGGGATAATAATGACAACATTTATACAGGAATTAGGTTCCCTAACTAGCTAGTGAGATATCCCTCACCCTGGCACGCCAGTCTCACCGCTATTGCTATAACATTACGGCTTAGACCCGCGTGTATGTGGTGCGCGCTGTGGTGTATAGTTGCTTATAGTTTAGCGGACGCAGAAGGACGTCCGCCTCAATCACGTGTAAGCCGGGTTTAGGCCGCAGCTTAAACCGACCGGGGACACTTGCTCAAGCACACTTTGTGGAATATATTTACAATATTTTTGTAATATAACCTATCTTAGTACCTAGTTATCATTTAAAATGTTCTATTAATTTGCTCACGTTGACCTACAATCTTAACTTTAACATCAACAATACTAACTTATACTTTTATCATGAAATTGTTCTAATAAATTTCGTGTTATATTTCTGAAATTCATGCTGCACTGGTTAACTGTACGAAACAGCAACTTAATCTGAATCTTAAATAATTATAATCGGCCATTCAACTATAATATTTTAAAAAGTATATAGTAGTAGTGTTCTTTCGCGATATATTTTAAGATTAAGTAGCCAGTTCATAAAATTTAGTAACCATTTCATTCTCCACGGCTCGACTATTATATTATGAATGTTGACTCCGCATCCTCAGCAAGCATGTAACGACGCGTAACGAACTCTACACGGGTCTCTACATAGAGCAGATATAAGAAACGTATTCTGGGAGTAAACAACAGCAGTTGGCCATTCAAAAGGAGCTGTGTGCATTTTTAACCAGTTTGTATTGTACAGGTATAGTAGGTTAGTGGAGGTAGGTGGAGGCGCAAGACACCATTCTGGATGTCTTTTGTTTTTGCCCTTTTTGTGTAAATGCTCTAGTTTTACGATAAAGGGGGCACAAGGTCGTGCATTGTTCTGAGAAGGCGATTTTTATCACAATCGTATCGTGTCGCCACCCGCCCCCAGCCGCCTGCCCCCCGGGGGCCGGGGCACGTCCTTAGAAGGGATAAGGTATTATGGTAACAATAATAAAAGTTAATTTTGTAGTTATAATCAATCTAAACTAAATTTATTTCACATAAATGTAATGAAATTGTATGAAACCCTTATACAAACCCTAATAAAAATGTATTATAGTTCTCTATAAGGCTCGATGTCGTCGAGCACATGCGGGACTCAGATACGAGCGACACTCCGGGGACGTTACGCTCAAAGAGCTCATTTCTTTTCATAATATTAAGTATAGACACAAAGAAAATATATCCAATGATTCGAAATAATTTACAAACAAGGTAAAGTAACTATCGGTACGAATTGTTACTTATATAGATAACTTATTGTTTACCTTTTATAGTTCCCATTCTAAGTGTGTAAAGGTAAAACAATAAATATCTTTAAGTGCCAATAACACATAAATACAAGTAGTACGTGAACTCCAATAACGCCACTCTCTCATAAAGTTCGTTATTGGACGTAATGACATTGTCATGGAGATGGTTCTGTAGTATTAGTTTAATCGTCGCGAGCACGAGGGTTATGGATGAGATTTTGTAAAATTTGCTTTAAATTAATTAAAATGTATATAAAAGGCAAAAACAAGATTTGCAAGGTCCTACTGAATGAGGTTTATATAAGGTTGTGTCTAGACACAACTCTATTGAAAAAGTACTAAGAATTATTAATTTATATCATAAATTATAGACCTAATACCTAAACTAGGATATTTTTATATATTATCTACAATTACGTCAGCTAAGATTCAGAAATTAAAGTAAACAAGAAGGGCGGTGCGAGGCCGTAGCTGCACTGTGGGACCAGCGCTCACATCGCAACTGATGAACTGAACGCGATGTAAACAGTTTGTTAAGGAAAGTGTCGTAGTAGTAATACATTTACATACAGACGCCTCATGCATCGCTGAGACGCCTCGCGATGCATACGTAATGCCTCACCCTAAACCTGTCGGGCTCCAACGCGGGCTCCGGCGCGGGCTCCGGCGCGGGCTCCGGCACAGGCTTGGGGCCTTCGATAAACACCTCATTATGTAAATATTATCTACGAGTATATGGGTACTCCCTTGTCCTGGCGCGAGAAGGATGATCAAATATACATATATTCCTGTTTTACCTGTATCACTCCGTAAATGTACTAAATGAAGTTAAATGTTAATAGAATATGTATTAGGTGTTTATACATAAATAGGCTAATTACTAGCACAATATATTTTAGATATATTTCCTATTCCTGGTTGGTTGTTTTATTTTATAAAAATGATCTTACAAGAACATCACGCTCGCTTATTTGTTTTGGCGACACGACGATTTTGTATATTATGCAGCTTAACATATTTAAAAATATTCAACCTAAGAATCTTTTTTCTCAGCTTCACGCTGTTTCGCACACATTGCGTTGCAGCGTTGGCAGAGAGAACCTGGGAACTTAGTGTTAAAAAACTTTATTTCCATTAAAACACTTCCGTTCCTAATTTTTCTCTTTATTCTGGTACTTTAGTCACTCAAAATTGCGTTTTGCCTGCTTACCAGAGTGAGGAAATGAAAATATAAAAAAAAATCTCCCGAGTAGGAATCTAACTCACAACCCGTCGCGTTCACAGCTGCAGGCTAGTGCCCCCGGCCCACGACTGGCCTCATATAACACAGAACTCGTCGCACATACTCGTATGTACATATACTGCGGGACCTCGCCGATATCCTTCGTGGACGTAGATAGTAACTTGCTTTTATCGTTTTCGGATATTTACGACAGTTTTAATATACATTTTGTCAGTCAATCGTAAAAATTATCGTACTTTATGCCTCCATAAAGCGATACTAAAAACAAAATATATTTCGAAATTCATAAGCGCATAAAAGTTTCGGTACCTCGAATGTAATACTGCTGTTATTGCCCTAATATTGCAGAAACGTGAACTAAACATGACTTATTGAGACAATCTGTGAACTAAAATGGACTTATATTTAGAGTAATAAAATATTTCACAATATATATTTTTTTCAATTTCAAGGTTCAATTTTCATAATCATAAAAAAAATTATAAGTCGGTCAAGCGAAGCACGGGAGGGAGCGAGAGGGCGCGGGAGGGCGCGACCTGCGTCGATGGGCGCGTGCACTCGCGACTCGCAGACAGACAGGCGTCTCGCGGCTGTATGCATAATTAATTCATACTGCTGGATGTAGATAGTGGATGCAGTTCGTGTACCCACAGGTATACACTCCGTACACCTAGTAGGGCTGCCTACGAAGAAAATTCAAAAATTACACCCGAGGAACAACTGAAACATATTCTAAATGCAGTATGTACTATAAGTAGCGTAAAGGCTTACTCAGTTTGCCAGTAGAGGCGGCGGTGGATTACACTTTGTTAGCATTGAGTAAAGTGCAAATTAGTTAATAATAAGAGGATAAGAAACGAGGCCAGGATACGTAGAGCACCAGCGTGCACTGCGCGCCCCCCGCGGCGCGGTCGTGGCCCTACTTCCGCCCACAGACAGTGCACTGGAGACACTCTAACTCATTTTAAATTACTTTTCTGCAATAAGAATTAAACTTATTAAAAGCAGTGGATAAACTGAACTAGCCATATAATTTATATAAAAAATACTTACAGTAATAATAATAAAATATAATATTCTCAGTTTACAGTACACGTAGTGACTCCCGTCTCCCGCTGTGTGGCGTTAATAGTTGCTCACTGAAATATCCAAAGTTTAAAATGAATTTGAGTTTCAAAAGAACTTTTATATAAACTTATCATATTGAATGAAACGAAAACAATTTTACTTCGGTTTAAAGTTACTTTGTGTAAATTTAAGCTTACTTGAAACAAGTTTGTCTTTGAATAATAAATCAACTCTTTAAAATTAAATATTTGATTTGAAATTATATTATCGTAACTGACAGCTTGTCTCTCTGCTCTCTTTTTATGTCTCTGAGCAGGATTAGGTTTCTATTTGTTGTGTTTACTCTCCGTTCATTTCAAATACATACAACTTATTAAATTTCAACCGAGCTGGTGACAATGATGTTGTCGTAAGCTGGTGTTTGAGAGACTTATAAAAATACCCCACACAGTAGTCGATGTAATTTGAACTCAATGTTACGAAAGTAAGGCTTATATTCCAGTGGGGAGTAGGTTTTGTTCAACCATATCGTTTGTGTCCCCCAGAGTTTTATTTGTTAGCGGATTAAAAATTACTTACGCTGAAGATTAATAACTTGCCCACTGTGCTCCGTGCACTGTGCGGTGTGCTCTGTGCGGTGTGCTCTGTGCAGTAAGCACTGAGCACCGCGCGCTGTATGCAGAGTGCAGCAGTGCGTAGAGCGAGCCGAGCAGGGTGGGTTTTGTTACTTCTATTGTATTTACACAGCTTAATGCTGTTTATGTATTGTAATTTTCATTATCTTATCTTAACTCTTTTTTTAGAGAAATATGAATATTTTATAATTTCATTGCTATGATTGGGACTCGAACCCACGGCCGTCGCTTTTTAATATTATATATTTTTAAAAAAGAACTAAATTTGTAATATGAAATATTACCTACAATTTTTTATAATAATTTTGTCAGTAGTTAAGTATGTCACGACATTGATAGAGTGCTCCGTCGCCGGCGCTCAGAGCACGTGACGGCGGCCGAGCTCGTGTCTGTCTGTGACGCGTAATGCTAAAAGCCTAATCCCGAAAAGAGAATGAGCTCAGCGGCTTTATCTGACGTCCTGACTTCTACCCACTTCAAACTTATATCGCAGGGCTTTATGGCTGTGCAGTGTACGTGAGTCATACCTACTCAACTAAGTAGATTAATTGTATCGACACAAATATAGTCTTAAATTACATAATAATAAGGTGTAATATTCCTCGTTTATCGTTATACGAACAAAATTTTGCGTGAGTGATCTACCAGAAGTGAAATAATGCTTGTAATGTTATCAGAAATAGCCTTCATAAAATTCTAATCATTTTAACATTCATATATTATATATGAACTAGCTATACAACAATGTCTACGTATATGCAAGACGTGTAAGTGCATGAAGTGTCACTTACACACGTGACTGTTTTGTTTTTATTTCTTTGAAATAAGTAAGTTCGGAACTAAATTATTTTCCATAGCGGATACATGCTGTGGCTGGTATGAATATATAATTCTATAAAATATATTATAAGAATAATGTCGGAACGAATTGTGAGATATATTATACTAGTGCATAGTACGTGTAATATATAGAGCGTACGTGTACGTGTGTACATCTACGTGTGTGCGTGTACGTATGTACGTGTACAAGTACGTACGCAGTCGTAGACGCTCTCCGGCTAACTTGAGAAGATTCTCAGTAAAAGTAATTTATGTGAAGAACTCAACGCTATTAATTGCGGAGATGAAATATTAATGGAGTTGTTCTTGGAGCGACCATCAAGGGACCATTGTCAAAGATTAATGAAAGATGCTTCCAAAACACTCCTATGTGCGCTCTGCTCCTCTAGACCGTCGCACGCTGTTGTGCACCTTATGGTGGTCAGATAAGTACTAGAATTGAGTGCATAATTTTATCTGTATAATTCGACGGGTCCAGCGTTACCCGTTCCGTACGCGCGAGCTGATATTACGGAGCGGATTTTTTCTTTGTGTTCATTTGTAACTGAACTAAATGAACTAATTACGTTCAAGGTGCGGGGTATTGTTTCATTGTAGAGTCGACCACCGACGTGCGCCACGTGCTTCATACAGTAATGACAGCTCAAAAAACCAATATAATCTTAATAGCTTTTGAAAGTATTATATAAAGCAGTTGAATCATTTCAGTGGAAGTCTTCGTCACTGTCGCTGATTTCATACGACATACATTTTTTGCTTCACGCTATATCCCGCACATAGCTTGGTAGGCAGAGAAGGGGATTCCTCACTTTTCGCTTTTTCCAACCGAACTTCCAACCTGTCGCGTTTACAGACGCACGCTTGTGCCCGATCGCCACGACTGTCTTCAACTCACATACATAATTATATATTAATAAAGAAGAATATAAGTAAACATTGCTAGTTAGGTTACGTTGTTTAATGTAGGAGTTGAACAATGAATGATATTGTCATTTTTACATTGAACTCATGTCAAGAGTACTACTTGTCAAGTGACGTGAATGGTCGGGGTCTCTAATCACACTTCAAAATACGTGATTTACGTAGATTATATATAATGTTCCGCCCCAGTGTTATCGACAGCTCTAATTATATGAATGCCAAGCACGTCCTTTTGATGCTGTACAGATATAAATGGCGACTGACGCGCGACGTCTCAGTGCGGCCATACCTACTAATTTCACAGCTATTTAGTACACTATCTGCGGTATTCGAGGGCGGAGAGCGGAGTGCGGAGAGCGGAGTGCTTGTGAGTGCTCGTCGAACGCCAATAAACGACGCTGTCGATGGGAAATGGAGCTCGTCACCCGCTATTATGTAGTTGTATTACATTCAAATATGATTCATGCTGCGTTAAATGTTATAATACGAATAGTTTACATCACGGTATTTGTATGAAATGGTGTTTAATCTAATCTTCTTTAAGGTCTTTAGTCTAATGTGGTGGTGTGGTGGGGTGGTGGGTCACTGTGTCGGGACGCCCGTAATGAGCAGTGAACCTTAGATATGTAACCTAAGTGACGGCTTACGATTGTTTCGAATACCCAGCTTATTACCGATTGCCTTTACGAGCGATCTGTTTCGTAGCGACGGATACATCGAGATACATATTATGTAGATTGTAGTCTGCCATTATATTAATTACAACATAACTTTTCTCTGTATTTTTACAAAATTAGAATTATTAAACGTTATTTCTATATTTTAACTCGCAATATTTGTCGTCTCCATTTCATCTTGTTCTTTTTCTTTTTGCTTTTACATCTTTTATTTTTATTATTTAAACTTGAACGTTTTCATCATTTCTAAACAAATAACAAATGTTTATTTTCTGAGAAACATAAAAAAACAATTCCCTAATAGAAAATGATTCGGTACTTATTAAGTAAAGTAGATTTTATCAATACCAATAATATTGATTAGGATTTTATAATCATACCAATTTATATTATATGCTTATAATAGAAATATTATCAATAAAATTGACAAGTTTTAGTGAAACGTAAATGTTATATAGAGAAGTGTTTATGGTTTTAATAATTACAATTACGTGCAGATTATCGGTCCGCACCGGAGCGGGTCATTTATATAATTAGGCTTAAAATGCATCAGTTAAATAGTATTGTTTGTCGGAACAAAGGGCAGCGGGCGGCGGACGGAGGGCGGCGGACGGAGGGCGGAGGGCGGAGAGCGGCGGGTCGGTGCTCGGTGGGAGCAATCAGGGTAATGGTTATTAAATCTGATAGGGCGGCGGCGTCCTCAAAGGCCGCCGTGCTCGTTCACGTTATATTGACTGCTATCTGGCGTTTAGATAAACCTGGGTTCAATTGGTGCCCATTTACTGTGTTAGTGTCCCCACGCCGCCGTCACGTCACGTCACGTCACGTCACGCAGGGCGTGCGACTTCCGACGTGCTGTCGATATGCATATAACAACCTTTTATTATAGAGCTAACTGACAAAGATGTCAAATAACTACTTTAGGAGCAACGTTATAAGTATTTATAAAGTATCATTCCACATAAAGGACGTTTTTCCAGTTTCGGTACGAGTCTCGCTACGAGTTTTTTTAATATATTTTCCTAATATTTATATATTTTAGCAATAATATACATATATTAGGTACTACAAGTTCGTCAAGCAGCTTCGCGGTCGGGAAAACGCGCAGGAGCACTTAAATTAGACATTATACTAACTGCGTGTTCCTCTCAGTCGCTGCCACATGTTATACTACTTGCTTTACTTTACGTTTACAGGAACTGAACTTTTTGTATGTACGTATGTATGTATGTATGTATGTATGTGTGTGTGGCGCATCTGTTCACACGGTCGTGTCCTGCTCCCGTAGCTGACGAGTTACGGAGCGGTGTTGGTTTGTGTTGTTGAGGTTTAATGGATCATTTTTAAACGAGACTTCTTATTAGAATCATCATTAGAAGTTAATATGAGCATTAAACTGTATTTTATATACCATTTGGATAAATTCTCGGACAATCTGGGTGAGTACAGTGAGGATCAAGGAGAACGATTTCAGCGGGACGTCTGGGAAAAATGGAAGAAAGATACCAAGGCTGATAGACCAATAAACAAATAAATAAACTGTAAACATATATTTTTATATGTATGTTGGTATTTTTATTTAGGTTTCTCGGGGAAATAAAAACGGTAGTAAGTTAGTTAATATGTCAAAAATTAGAGACAATTTGTAAAATTCTGATAATTTTCTACAATTCAGCACATTATTTTTGTACAGAAATGATTTCAAGCTGCCATGTCGCTCCATTCCCAAAATAACTGTTCTACATTTACTAATAATCACCGTAGCGTTTGGCGCTCCGTTCTCTCTGACTACCCCGCAAGGGATAAAGCGTGAAGCTAAGTTAAGTTACTAATAATCACCTTCTTTATTTCTAGACAACATATTTTTTAATTAGGGTATACGGCTCGACTCGGGTCGGGACGGGTCGGGACGCACAAATTAAAGGCACGTATTTCAAACATTTGTGCGCACACACACTGTGCACGACGGCGCGCTGACCGCAGGCGCGGGCGGCCGAGCGACTGTCGCCCCTAACGCCTGTTGTTAGAGTTGCTTGTCGCACCGCACCCGCGAGTAATCCGCTCTTTGTTCCGAGAGACCATTATCGGGCCATTTTTAAGATTACATCGCTGAAAGAACGCCTCGCGCTACATTAATCACTTTATCTGAGTTCCTTCGACTAAAATTATACTTGAAGTATTCCTCGACGGAGCAGCTTTTTGTGACAGCGGCTTATCGTGCGTCGGTCCGGTTCCAGATAAACCTTCGAAAAAAGCAATTAACTGCAAACAATGCTAGGAGACACAAAGCTCCACCCCTGGAGTCTGGAGCCGTTCACGATTCACCTTATTATTATATATTTTAATTTTAATGAGCACTTGTAATGTCAGACGTTTAGAGTTTTAAAGCGCTCTTATATATATTACGATAATAATTAAATTTGTAAAACCCAAAAAGAAATAAAGGAAAATATATTATTCAAAAAGATTACTGTATAATCTACAATGGGCGACCCTGTCGCTGGGATAGCGATTTCTTATAGACATCTTCTAGACATTCATAAGGCGTTGGAATCGTGTTAAAATCATCGAATAAACTACTTAGTCCAGCTATTAAAATCTATTTAATATATCGCCATTTATCGAAGAGGCCTCTCCATAAATTCCACACTTAAATTATGATCATTATACTAAATGACTTTTAGTAAGTGAACATCAGAAGCTGCAGAAGGCCGCGATGACCAGAACAAAGCAGTCACGACTCGCCACGGTCGAGTGTTTCACAGACGAGCGCTAAACTAATTACAGCCAACAAAACGACAGTCGCTGTAAACAACTGGCGATACCTGTATGTAGACATTTTAAGTAATAAATATTAATATATAGTACTATAGGTATCGTATACATACCATTAGAGGTCGCTGTGGCGCAGTTTGTTTGTGTGTTTGTGGGTTCGATCCCCACTTGAGGAAATGAATAATTTTTTCTTAATATTGTCATTACTTAGTTCTGGCACCGAAGCAAAGCCCGGTTCTGCCATTGAACACGCGATACCTCGAAATAATCAGAAAGTGGAGAACGGAGTTTCTTAACTCTAGTTTCCGTCTGACCACCCTGTTGTATCCTGGATAAAGTGTGAAGCTTTTTTTTATTACTATAGAATTATCATTTTTTTCCTTTCATACTCTAATATAATGAGAAAACATAATTCTGAATTAATTTATTCTTGACTTTAATAATCGTTGTGAAGGAGCAATAACGCGTCGTTGTCACGTACGTCTTAAGAGCTACAGAGTCTCACCCACTGATGTGACTCGGCATCAATTTCTCAGATAATCGGCTCCCTGGCGCTGTAATTAATGTGAAATGAGGAAAGAATGTCGGCGCCGTCGTGACACAGTGGTGTCTGGTAATGAACGCGACGGTTCTGGGTTTGATCTCTCAGACAAGGAATATATTTCAATTATTGTAATTTTCTAGTATTAATAAGGTAAAGTGCGCGAATTCGTATGACATGCGTTTATGCTCCGATTATAAATGCAATTAGCACGCAATGTCTCGAAATTGGTCGAAAGGTAGAGAACGGAGTATCTAAACTCTCCATTGTTTTTGTTTTTATATGTAGGAGATGTGTTATGTGTAATTAACTTTTAGTAAATATTACGAAACATAAAATTAAATATAATACATATTTAAATATAAAATAAACTAAATATATAAAAAAATAGTGTCAATTTTTTTATTTTACTTTATGTATCACTCGATATCGATCACGATATTGAATCAAAAGTTTCTATTTATTTGAGCACTAAAGTAAATTAAATCTGCCATATACATCAGTATTAGCTTAGATTTCGTAGGAAAGTTATTTAATAATCGTTAAATTCTCTGAATGGTTCCACTTCACGAGTAAGTAGTCGTCGGGTTTCCAACTCAAGCGAGGCAAATAAGAATGTTTGATTACTGAGACGTCTTACGAGAGGCACTAATATATTAGATTATATTCATAACAATCCAATTTTGATAACGCGAACCTAACCGACCAAGAAATATATGCTTAGTCTACTGTAGCTTAAGAAAAACATATTCAGGTTTTTTTTAGATATCGTAAATATTAGTAGTGCTATTTTTTTCCTTTTAAAACGATCACCAGAAAAAGTAAAATCAAAGCTATAATGAGAGCATCGAGTCCCGTTAGAGTACCTTTTGATAGTACCTGCATAAAGGTGCCGTCAAAACAGTCCGCCGGAGTGGCGCGGTCTCCCCGTGACTGTGACAGAGGTTGCCGGTTTTACCTCGAACAAGTGCATTCAACGATCGCAGCGACGTGCCTCCCCACTGGGCCTCCACCGAGACCCCCCGAGTCCCACTGAGGCCCGACCGAGGCCCGCAATGAATGGGACCAGCTTTGTAAGCTCACACAAAGACCCTCAAAAGCGTTCCTTGTTAATAGCTTAAGTACTTGAAAAGCTTAATGTGTGCTTTAAACTGAGGTCGGGCGGAAAGATATTCAAGTAATCAATAGCGATTGCGAATTACGTCATCGAAAGAAGTCATTAGCGAAGTGGAGCTTTTTTGGCTCGTCAGCCGTCACCCGCCGCCGCGCGACACTGCGGGCCGCACTAGGCCATCTACTACAGTCTACAGTTCCTTAAAGTTATATATTCTACCACAAAATGTGTTTCTGCTACTTACTGAATTTATATAAGATATTTTATATCCAAGACTAAATAATTCAAACTCTTTTCAATAATATTATTTTTACATTTTTTTTCTTATAAGTGTCTCTATACAACCCATGCTTTAATACATCGGAGTAGACTTACTTATTGCTAAAAAATAAAGATAAAATGCCAAAATGTATAAGGTTATATAAAGTTTAACATCATACAATTTATATAAGTAAGTTTGGACGTACGACGTCAGACGTGAGAAGACATAATGCCGTACATTGAACACGTACGAGTCCGGAGGCGGTAGGAGGAGGAGGAGGAGGTATCAAAGCGACGGCGAGCTCACAAAGCAAGATGGACGGCGGATGGAGATTATCGCGTAAGCCAAATAAAACGCTGGTGACGACCCTCACGAGATAGCAGACGCACACGCACTACGCAGGACGCGCTGATTGCGGGATTACGAGTGAATGTGCCCTTTGCTGTGCGGCTTTTAAGGTTTATAGTGTTCACGGGAACTTATCTCTGTAAAAAACATTCCCGGGAATTTCGTTCGTTCGGTTCAAAGGGATGTTTGTAAAGACGACTAAAATAACCTTAACCCCAAACGCATCACAAAAATATATTACTTATTGGAACAGTCTTATATAATAAAAAAAATCACACGTAAAAAATATTTAGGATTTTTATTAGTGGACTTTATTGGTAGTACAATTTTTTCTTGGGTATGTCGGGAACTAATAACGAAGTTGTAAACTTTACGAGTGTTGCCAGTAACTAACACTATTCTGCTATAATCACAAGTCATAATATGGTCTCTGGAAGGCGTTTATACATCCACGCTGCGCCACTTCGCCGTATAGCGTCTCGTGGAAGCTGCACAGAGACGCATCTTGTTCATAGATTAAAATGATTTTATATTATGATTGTACGAATACCATTTTGTATGTAGATGTGTACACTACATAGATATATCATATGCATCGAAATATGTGGGAAATAATATAGTGAGAGTTCTTGCTGCATAGTGGCTTAGGTTTTTTTTCTATTTCTGAAAATATAAGATAATAATTTCAACTTTTAATATTATAAAAGAAAAAATAAAGTAAAATACATGTTTTAATGTGACGAACCTAACAGTCTAGGCGCGCGGCGTCCCCATGGCGGCCCGTGAGTAATGTAAACTGTGAGCTTTACTGTAAATGCAAGTCTCTTTGAAATGAAGCTTCGACAGTTTGTAAATTGAGCTCTTTATAAGGATGCCTACTCCGCTTAGTAATGAATAGTTCAAAAAAAATTGAACGCGGCGCCTCAAGAACCCTCGCCGGAGTGCGGTGCCTCCGCCTCCGCCTCCGCCTCCGCCGCCGCCCGCGACTAATGAAAGACCTTGTTACTGTAATTATATTTAACGACCATACAAGTCTATTAACTTTTTGGCGTCGAGTATTATTCAATTGAATTTGTAAATTGCAATCTCTAGGTAAAGCCAAGCCAAGTTTAATGTTCCTTACTGGATTTTTTTTGTTGATAGTTAAATTGAATATGACCGACCGTTTCACATTCTTTAAGCATAATTACGTGTTGATGAATATAAGTCTACAATCAAGTCACATAAATTAATATTTTAACTTAATTTGATAGTTTTCCCTTTATGTGGACATTAATCCCTATACCAAAATTCAGCTCTCTAGGTCTATGTGAAGTGCTAGTTTGATGATCAGTGAGTGAGTGAACCAGTGTCGAAATAGTTAAACTTTTCATTCGCATAACTTCGGAAATATATAATCTACAACTTATTATTTTGGAGGTTCTGGTATATGCTCATAGCTTACTGGAAGATGATAGCTTAAAGCTCTAAATCTGTCCAGTCGCTCTCAAATAGAGGCACAGACAAATACGCGAAAATCTTTAAAGAAAAGGATGGTATAGCAGGTGGTTTGCTTCATACTCGACTTGGCGGCAGCACTGCTGTGCCACCAGATAAATGTATTGCATAATGCCCACATCGACCTGCGAGTCAGGTGCCTCTTCAAATATGCGTTAGAGAAATGTAGAAAAACAGTAGAACTGCTGCAGTCTCCACCCGGAGTAGAGGTTCACTCTTCTAGACACACTGAGAGATAAATGACATATCGACCAATAATTTATCGATTAACTGATAGGATAATAAGTAATTAAAGACAAGCATGGCCATGTATGGTATTAACACTATGGATCCAATTTAAACCTCCGTTAAACTATATAAGAACTTGTACTCTATATTATATGTTCATGGTTTTTAGCCCCTTTTTCAAAAGGAACAACATGATGGTATTGTATAAATAAAGTTTGTCATTTTATTCACAGGGAAGCGAAACTTACTTTCTTTGTGAGTAATAATGTAACAGTCACTGATATTTCTGTTTCCTCTTATTACATTTAGTTCATACTGGCTCCCTGTAAGGTAACACTACAGCACGTAGCGACGCCGCTCTGGGAGCGCTGTCGCGGACTACAAACAACCTCCGCACTCTGTATTCTCTATCTACAAACTGCGCTGCAATAACGCATAATACAAATATTTGCCGGCACAGGATTGTACAAGCAGTACATGCAGTTTTACTCAACAGACGCGTCGTGTCAACATGTATATATATACATGTAACATGCATCCTTTAGAAATGACATGTCCTACGTATTACTGAAAGTAATCATACCTATGTGTCATACAATTTGAACAGCACTTGTTTGTTATTTAATAGCGTAACGTAATCCTTTGCAAAGTAAAGGGCTTTATGCGAAGTAAGGACGGTGTACAATCCTCTTGACCCGGTTACTCGTTCCAGTGGAAACTCCTTTTGTGTCTACTTCCTTAGTTATCTAGACTCATGTTAATACAATCGGGTACAAACATCTACTACTATACAATTTAAACAGGTCTGCAATTGTTAATATATTAAGATTCCAAATGAAAGTAGTGTTGTTCGCAAATAACTTTGTTACAAATATTCTGTCATAATATAGGGTTGTGTGTATTTATTGTTATATTATATATGGCTTTATTACTAAATCCCCTTGTAGTGGTGTCACAAGAGTCAATAAGATAATTTCAAAAGCTGGTTTCTGTGTCTGATTTGTTGGTTCTGTATCTGGTTCCCACGCTATATTATAAATTACTTAATAATTATATAACGTAAGTAATTTAAGTAAGGTACGGAGTGTCTTAACACTAGGTTCCCTCTGCCTACCCTGCTGTGTGCGGGATACAGCGTGAAGCTGATTTATTTTTATTTCTTAATTACATAACCACAAAATAAATTGTCATAATAACATAGCAGGTTTGTTTTTCAAATCTATATACTTTATAAATACAAAATATCCTACAGCAATTGCAAACTAGTTTAAGAATAAATAACTTTCAGTTATAATATATAGTGACATTTACAAACGAAACGTGGTCCCTTAACAAGTGTTGGCTAATTACGTATTCTTCGGTGTATAGAGTATTGACGTAGCGATATTATTTGCGGAGGAAGCCCATGTGCGCGGCAGATGGTCCTCGTGGGAGACCCCGCCGGCACTCACGCGCACACCGCGCCGCACCGACGTGTATGTATGTATGTATGTATGTATGTATGTATGTATGTATGTATGTACGTATGTACGTCAGACTGAACGCGGGTAATCATGCGTTATAATACAACATGATTTATGATATTGTAGCAATATGACTTACTCATTTGTTCAATCAATACAAAACCAGTAAAGTGCGAGTGAACTCGAGGCTTTCGTACCAACTTCAGGATTGTAGGTCATTGGGAAGTACAATTTATAAACGTGGACAAACGTTAGTTTGTGAGGCATATGGACTCATTTTGTATGAACTCCATATGTGAGTTTGTAATGATTTTTTATATAAAATACTTGTAATTTGTCGTTCCAAAATTCGTTACTATAACACCAAGGGAAGGGGGTATTGATTGCGCGGCGAATTTGAAACAAAAAGCAGCAAATCGATACATAAGTGCCTGTATCTTTTGATTGCGGCCTCCACGCGATCTTGATATAAATAGTTATGACAACAAAGTCATCCTATAAAGGTAAAATTTTTACCTTTTGAGGTACGGAACCCTAAAAAACAAGTAATCAACGCACTTTAATGACAATTACATGCAAAGTTCAACTTTTAAATGACTCTATATTAAATAAAACCTAAATTGTTTTGAAAGTCAAGTGAAAGTCAATGTACAATATCAGAGTATACATTATATGCTGAATTATTTCAATTTCCTCGCCCTGACAAAGCATGAAGTTGAGTTTCGGCATTCAACACGCAATGTTTTGAAATTTGGACGGAATGTGGGGAGCGGAATATCTTAACAGTAGGTTCCCTCAGTCTACACGTCTATACGCCGATACAGCGTAAAAAAATTGATTACTAAAAGTACTTGCTTATAAAACATAAACTTATTATATTTAGAACATGGCGTATATGTCTACGTAACGTAAACTATTTAAGTAATAAAAAATAACAAAGCACTCTTTGTTGTACTTCGTTTTGTTATTAAAAAGCGGTAATTATGTTGATGAAAATGTGCAATTCCAAGCGCATGTGCATGTGCATGTGCATGTGCATGTGGGCTGTGAGTGGCTGATTGCTAACGTAGTACCTGCAGCTTACATTGTAACGAGTGTCCTAAATAGTGCATTACGGAGATAGGGGCTCTCTGCAGCAGTTACGTACTTACCACGTCTCTTACTTTGCATAATGATCCAAAGAGAGACCCTCACGAGCTGCGGGCGCTTCGCTGTGAACGAGACCTCCTTTGACGCTGACCGTAAAGTTGAATGATGGAAGCGATTCAATACAGCTATTAGAGGAAACCATTGTAATATATTTGAAATAAACATCAATAGTAGGTATCGTGCAAATACGACAATAAGAATCAGTAGCGAAGGGCATATTTAAAAAAAAACTTTTGTCTGTAGCAAATAAAAAAACCGGTCAAGCTACCAAATTTCATAATTGTAGGTCAACCAGAAGTACCCTTAATTATTTTTGATTCCCTTTGTAGTGTCGAAATACGCGTTTTTTGCGATATAAATAGCCATATATATTTTTTAAAGTATATGTAGAGATACGATAGATCTGAACATATGGTTTAAATTTCAACTCGATATCTTTAAGCGTTCCTGAGATAAGTGCTCTTGACAGATAGACAGACAGATCTGCAAACACCGAGATGTACTACATAATGATAAAGTCCTTCGCGACGTATCAACCTACAAATCTGTATATTTCTAAATAGACGAACAGACAGAACGTCAATAGATACTTCTGATTTATTGCTAATAGGAGTTTGGACAATGTGCAATCCTTCACGTCTCCATCCATCCTCGTCGTCGGTGTGGGCGGTACAAAGAGAGGGTCGTTATAGGTTCGACGCCACTGTTCAGGCTTCCGATTATACCTTTATTTATTTAGCTTTCATAAAGAGGACATTTATTTACATACAAGTGACCTGCCCGGGCCCTCACTGTCCTGATGAACAAAATAAATCCCTTTTGTATTACAAAAAATAATTTTATATTTTACATTAAATCATGTAAAATGGTGAACTCTGATTAAATAATAATATGCTGCCAGGTCCCTGCTACATGCTCATGGACCTGTTGAAAGACCAGAAGTACAGCAACATATTCTTCTCAGCTACAACAATTAGCTACTCTTCTGTGCGTGAGTGTACGAGTCCCGGTCTCAAGAATGATGCTACGAAACTTACCACATTGAGACAAATTACAGAATTTTCAACTTTAAGAATTTAGTGTCGTCTCTAAAGCTTAGTTAAATTTCTCGATGTAAAAAATATATAACTTGATTTTTTTTTCAAAGAGAGACCAATCACAACGTGACGTCTGCGCTATAGGCTAATACGCGTAAAGTAAATCAAATGGGAGAAACTTGCTTTTACTTATTTCTCAAATGCTTTAACTTGGGTTTGTTTAATTCACACGATAATTAACAACGACACCTGTTCCCGCAGTGACTACTATTTAGTTGAACATTGACGGAATTTCGATGTAATTCAATTCAAATTTCAAAGGTTGTTTCATATAACAGTCTATTGTAGTGAGTCCGCCCTCAGCGTGACGTTACATCCCCGTGACACCGCGCGTGTCTTTAACTAGCAAGTATTCGTTTTTCACGAAGCTCAGCAAAAACTGTGCGTTGTTGATTGCGTAAATAAACATTATCTTCTTGGAACGACTTGGGCGGTGAGTGGTGAGTGGTGAGTGGTGAGTGGTGAGTGATGAGTGGTGAGTGGTGAGCGGTGAGCGGTGCGATGGGTCGACTGTTTACACTATTTACAAGAGTTGTTTGCTTATATTGTTATCTTATACATGCGCAAAGAAACATACGTACGGATATTGCGCAATGAACGACGTGGAGTGTGCACGGTGTATGGTGTAACTACATACATATGTGATAAACAAATGTGAGTTGCGATAATAAGTACGTTCAAAAAGATATATTGCAGGAGATATTGTTGTAACATTACTTTTGTGCATTTGTAACAATTATGTATTATAACGATTGGTGAATTCTGACTGATTTGGTCTGTAAAGTTGGTAATAAATTCGTTACGGTATATTACTCAGAGTATGCATTCATTAAACACAAAGGGTTTTAAGTTAATTTAAAATAATTTTAATGATTAAAAATAAAGTAACGCTGTAACGTAAAAATTAATGTTACAAGTATCTTAGTAAATGCAACATTAATGTTTACAGCGCCCGCACGCCCGCACCCCGCACCCCGCACGCCCGCGCCGTGCCGCCTTGCTGCCGCACTTAAAAAAATATCACCATACGTTTAAATGGTTTTTTAGAGAAATAATGTTTAATGTTTATTACTTTTTTGCGTTCTAAAGCAAAAGAATTACGCAAAGTCTTTCTTGTACTCGCTCCTATCGTATCTAAATACGGCTCCGAGCGTCGATAGATGAGGGTAGTGGTGAGTACACGTCGCTGGCGGATGGAGGCTCCATGTTATCAGGCACGTCACATCAAAGGAATATTTGGCTCCGCTCCGCCCCGAGAGCCTTCCGTTTGAAGAATGCTTGTGCCAAGTCACTGCTCGCCGGCGGTCTTTGAGACCGATGCCCGCCGTTTTGCGGCTTCACTGCAATGTCGTTGGACCTCGTCCGCTCCCCTGCGTGCCGGCTCTGTTATTGGGCATTCCAAATTGTTTATATTAAAACATGTCTTAAATTGCTATTTTATGGGAAATTTTGCTCGTGTGAAGCACACAGGCATTGTACTGAGATTCTATCAGTTTCCAGAAAATGGATGAAGTTTATATGTCGGACAGGAAAATAGTGCGAGACCGAGTCTCTTTAATTATATGTGTACCGTATATCAGGATATTACAAACAAGCGAGTCGGCTAGTTTAGATAAATAGATATTTAGGTAGCAATAAAGATAAGTGCGGTCGTGTCGTCATCGTCGCGTGGTCGTCATGTGGTCGTCGCGTGTAAATATACAAAATGAACAAATATTTATTCATTTTTTACGATTGGTAGTCCAGTTACGTTTTCAATATTGCCTTCAGTCAAAAATTCTTCGAAAAGCTCATACATACTCGTAGTTGAGGAGCGCTGTGAGTTGAGGAATGTTCTTAATCAATGTTAGCAGAAAGTTGGAGCTCTCATAACGCCAAGTATGAAGATTAAATTACAATGGGTATATGTAGTAATATGTACTATAGCGTTGGAGCCTAATCTGTTACATGCTGAAATAGCTCATTCTTGCAGGTTTGTTGCCAGTTCTTGGAAGTATTTGACTATTGATTTTTATATTATATACAGCTTCACGCTGTATCCCGCACACAGCAGCGGAGGCAGATGAAACCTAGTGGTAAGACACACCCTTCCCCACTTTCTGCCGAGTTTTGGAGGCATTGCAGAGCGAAGAAATGAAAATATATATATTGTATCTCTTCGAGTGGGGATCGAACCCACAACCAGTCGATTTTACAGTCACATACTGTGCTCCTACGCCACGACTGGCCTCTGAAGTGACCTGAACAATCGCGCAGTCTACAGAGTCGCGCAGTGACCCAAAAGGAAATAGCAATCAAGTGATATAATAAAATAAATATTTAACATAATTTTCACTCTTTTCATTTTAATAGCATTGCATTAAAAAAAAATAATATTTAAGATGTCATAAATCAGGTATTTATTTTTACCAAAAGAATTATATTTAATTAAATTTTATACTTAGTGAAGAGATGAGTTGGTATGATTTCGACAAATGTTACATTTGCAACCAAATGGACTTTAGTTTTCTATCTGTACGTCTTTGAAAGTGCTACGCTTTCTTGCGTATAGGTGCCAACTTAGTATGCTCAGTGGACATGTCTTAAAAAGGATGCATGAATCTTCAAATACACAGAATCTAGTTATTATATGAGTAATACTTTTTTAAAAAAAGTATTAAAAATTTAAAGTAGCGGGATTAGAACTCGCGCTTTCTCGGAAACCGTCTAAGCGTTTTGACTGCTAAATCATAGCTCATCAAGCTACGTCGAAATTCTTACACGTTTATATTTATGTTGTTAGCATCTCTGTAGGGAGATTTTTACAAATTTCCGTTACCCAAAGATAATTATTAAGAATTATCGTTTGGCAAGAGAGAATATTTTTTTTTTATCTTTTAAACAATTAAAAATGTTATTCTACACTTAGGAAAATTAAATATTTTTTTATAAAACGCATAAATAATAATCCTAAGCAGTATTTCAATGTTTTTTCCGTGTCTGATTTGCGCTAACTTTCTATATAAATCTCAAACACGACACGAAGGCGCCATCAAACAACAATAAACAGTAGATATTAAAACAGTTTTATTGTGCCTTTTAAGAGCTGCATGAGGTCGATACGGCCTCGTAACACTAGCGGCCAACTTAATTGTGTTAAACTTTAATTGCCAATTACGAGATTTATGAGAATGTACGCCATTATATCGATATTATGTGACTTTGTTTAAGTAAATATAAGAGTTACAGCTTATAATATTACTTACAACGTGGACAACCGATATAATTATTAAAATTATAGTGGTGACTGACATTATTCGATTTAAAATAACTAGTCTAGTAGCTTTATTTATAAAATATGTTAAGCGTATCATATGTTGTAAAATTAACAAAAGTTTTAAATTATGTTAAAAGGTACACATTGTCCTATACAAAAAACAAACAAATTAAAACGGTTTTTTTATTTAAATGACTATTCATCCAAGCCTATATTACTTTTTCTTAAGTTGTGTCTAGAACGTAATATATTGTAAAATTTATAATATTTTAAAATTATATTAAACGACGTGTGATCCTGTATAGCTACATACATATGTCCATATATGTTGTGGTTTAAAACGAACGTTGTTCGAAGTTACATCTTGTTATCTAAAAGTAAGTAATTGTCACTACTAGCGTGTCTCATGTCTATGTAATATAATCGTATTCGTAAATATAACAATAATATACAAGAAACACTGACATTTGGCTGGTGGGTACACTGTGGCAGTAATGAGCTCATCTCGCGAGATGAGGCGTTGCAGCGTCACGCATTACCGCGCGCTGATTCTCCACGCCGCGTCACGTCGCGTCACGCCGCCGTGATAGGAGGGAATCAGCGAGATTATGGTTATTACTTTTTGCTTCTATGCTCTACGGTAAGCTCAGAATTGACGGAGTTATTTCTTAACGACGGCAAAATTGCTTCAAACGTTTCTACTTTTACATAACGACACTAGGAGCCCAATCTCGTCGATAGTGACAGTCTTTTTATAGTTTTGTATATGTTATGTAATGTATATTACATGCGTAGTTGAAATATGGTGACAGGAGCGGTTTAGATGGTTACGGAGACGAGGCTACCTTGATTATTTTAGTTGGTAAATATACTAGCGCCAGCCAAAAAAATCTGTAGCTGCGGATTTTAAGTGCAAGTTAGTTTAGTTATTTTTAAGCTCAAAAGTTTCACGCGAGCACTGAGCACCGAGCACCGAGCACTGAACTCCGAGCACCGAGCACCGAGTACCGAGTACCGAGCACCGAGCACCGAGCACCGAGCACCGAGCACCGAGCACCGAGCACCGAGCACCGAGCGAGCTATTATTACAGATGAATGCCCCGCTGCCGCTGCCGTATCCGCGCGGATTATGGCGGCCTATTGTTGCTAGTTCCTGTATTTATAATTTCTACATTAACCGTACACTAATGTTTATTATTCGGAAAATAAATTACTTTATTTGTATTGCTTAATGTGCGATGTGGAGGGTGATAATGTTTCTGCATTCTAGTTAATACACATGATTTATCATAAATATAAATAAAAACCATAATATTTAGTAAAATGTTATATTAATATTATACAAAATGTCCCTGTTTCATTATGCAATGTATGAATATTATAAAATAGAAGAGTTTATTTGGTTAAGCATGTTAATGTCAGGAAGGAAGGAAGTTCCCTTAAAGAAAGGGAAAGAAGTTATTTTGATGTTGGATAGTCCATTTATCGAGGACATGTACATGCTTTATCACGCGAAGTCGTATGACGAGAATAAATAAAAAAATGTTGGAAAAACGATAAAGCGTGCACTGCGGTTAAAGACGATATGACGGAATCCTCCTATAAAAGTTCTAAAAACAAGTCTGCGTTCAGCAGATGTTGATCTACTAAGGTCCATAGGTCCTCCACAGTAATCACTTTTATGTCTTGCAAATTGAAAAAAATTAAGTTATATTTTAGAAACTATTTTCTTACCCATTTAAAATCCAAAAGAATTATATAGAAGATATCACAGTTTTAAAGTACGGGGGGATGAGGCGGCGCCGAGACACGTACGTACCTATAACATCTATTATCTATACTACTAATATTAGGTAATCTGAGAAGCTACTAGATTGGATTGACAAAGCTCTTTTTGTGTTAGATGATACTCCATGTATCGAGGGAGGCTATAGACTATATTACCTCACGTCTATAGTTTCTATATAACCCGCTGTATGACTCTATCTGCGGTCAGAGTTACCGGATCCGTAGAATGTGCTATAGCCATGTGTCTTCCACAGCCCTCAGTTATTTACGTATGTGCGGGCGAAGCTGCAGTTAAAAGCTAGTATATTATAAAGTTATACAATAAAAAATGGTCATAGTCATCAAGTTGTGGTTTTAACCTATAAAACGTTCATATATAAAGATGTTAAAAAGAATTAATAACGATTATTCTGTAAGAAATATTTTTAATATCAAAAGTTTTTTAATATAATTTTCAACCGATGATAGCATTACAGTTAAACTAAGTTTTCAAAGATACTGGACTACAGTAACTTTGTAGTAGTAAGCAGTATGGCTGAGTGGCCGCGGTCGAGAGCGGACGCGGTCTGCGGTCACCGCCGGCAATAAACCTCCTTACTCGCGACGGCGACACATTTGTACTTAAATATATTAAAAATATGAAATTTCCAAGGCTTAAGAAGTATACAAAGTAAAAAAAAGGATGTTAGTAAAATGTCGATTTCACAAAAACAAATATAAGTATAATGATTCTTTTTTTCGAAGCTCAGTATTTTTTCAAGTTTTTAAAGTATTAGGTAAGTAGGTCTGCGGCTAAGTCAAAGTGTATTCCGGAAGCGTACGATAAAAGTCGCTCGATAAGTGTTCACCGTCCGCAACAATGTGCCTTTGATGCGCCCCGAGGACTCCCTCGCTACAACAGCCCACTCGCTCTGAGATCCCTTTTGTTTCACTTTTATATTAGTACACTCGTTGTTTCACACGCCGCGCCGCTATGCGACGGTAATGAAATATTCAGTCTACAGTGTGACTGACAGGTCGATTGATAAATACAAACAGGTTATTACCTTTAAATAACACTTAACACTTACGAACACTTACTGAATAACACTTTTTCGAGCTATTTATTATGCCAAGACGGTATGCGCGAATTATATGTGCTAAAGTAGTACGAAATAAAACCCTTTTTCAACTGCTTCAATTTGTCTATTGACCTGCCAAGTTTCAGTCATCCTTTATAGTGGCATAGAAATAGAAGAGTTTATTTAAAAAAAAGTCGTTACTATAAAATACAAGCACCATTTGTTTTTAAAAAACGACTGCGTGTATGTACGTCTCGTGTTACGAAATTCATATTTATTGAATAGTATATTCAAGCTGTAACTTAAAAAATGCTTCACAAAAACACAAAAGTAATATTATTTCTTTACACATTTTGATTTATTTCCCCAACATAAAATCCAGTCGCCGCGAAACGTTAAAAAGAGTCCTGCGCTTTTGTCCGCAGTAACTCGTAATAGTATAGTTCATGACAAAGAGTCGAGCGCCGGCGCACCCTCCGCGCGCCGCCGTGCTGCTCTAAACTGCATCCTGCAATTTGATAAAGGGCAGTTAGCGGAGGTCCCCTCGTCGCCGGGAGCCATTCATCCGTTTCAATTACCGTATCCGAATAATTATTTACTTGTTCCACTAGAAATCGATTTCGGGCTTAATGTCGAGTGCTTTTATAATTGGAACACCCCCCGGGTTTTGTGGCAGTCGTGAAGCCCTGGCCGTGCGTGAGAGCGGCCCGCTTTGAGGGGAAGCACAGTGATAATGACGTGCTATCTTCCATTTGATAGTCGAATTACTGAAATACATGAAATGATTTAATAAGGGTACCTTAAATGGTATTGTTTCTCAGAACACTTAAACTCAATTTTGTAATTTTTGTCTTTACAAATGCTTAAGTGATAAATAATATTGTTTCATTCGTCATTATAAGACATCGTTAGTAATAATAATTATTAATTACACAACTGCGTTTATATAACCAACTTTTTTATCAAATTAAATGTCACACACAGTTCAGTAAAAATAATATTTTATATAACTTTTTTATATAATAATATTTTTATTAAAAGGTAATAAGATTTGAACGTCAAAACTCAAAATATTTTTATGTAGAACCCATCAATATTTATAATACCCTCAAGTACATCGTACTTCGAAGTGGAACCACAAAATGGCTCGCCAGTATAATGCGAATCCATAACCCATGCTCAGCCGCAATGATGTAACCGCACACACAGTGTACCAGCGTGTATGTACGTCTGTACGTTTGTACATATATACGGAACGACGTCGAACGGTGCGCGCTGTTCGAGTGCAGACTTGCAGAGTGCTCTAAGCGAGTCGGCGATAGAGCGCGATCGCGGTCGATGCGCCATTACTGGAAGAATAGCGCGCGTTCTGTTCAATGCTCCGCTGAATACAAATCTTAGAGTTTTGTTAAACTCGAACAAACAACAGCCACCTCGCCCCCCCCCCCTCCCCTCCCGCCTCTCCGCCGGAGACACTCTACTTTACGGTACTCTTAAAAGAAGATTTACTGCTTTTTTATTGCTGTGTTATGACTTTACATAAAGAGGTTCAGCTATTACTATGTAGGCTGAATACGCTATACTATTTATTTGTTTGTCTCCCAGTATAAATAAGGTACTCGTTTGTTACTAGTCCATATATTATGCAATTTATGATCAGAACAGAACTAAAAATGTATTGTT
>JAATLQ010021806.1:29038-51197 GCA_013421005.1 Heliconius erato x Heliconius himera
AGTTTTGTTAAACTCGAACAAACAACAGCCAGCTCGGCCCTCCTCCCGCCCCTCCCCTCCCGCCTCTCCGCCGGAGACACTCTACTTTACGGTACTCTTAAAAGAAGATTTACTGCTTTTTTATTGCTGTGTTATGACTTTACATAAAGAGGTTCAGCTATTACTATGTAGGCTGAATACGCTATACTATTTATTTGTTTGTCTCCCAGTATAAATAAGGTACTCGTTTGTTACTAGTCTATATATTATGCAATTTATGATCATAACATAACTAAAAATGTATTATTTAAACAACTGTTGTTTATTTTCTTTTCTTTTAACATATTTTCCACAGTTTTCACTGATGCCAGCGGTTTTACTTAAAATATCACCATCGTATCTTCTTACTCTATACCAGGGGTTCCCAATCTTTTCTTGATCAGGGACCACTACTATAGAATTCTTGTTAGCAAGAACCACTATGTAGGTATAATCTAAATAAATTATTATTTATTTTCTGTTTTACTGAGGAAACAACTTAACTGTAGGCAGACTTTGCTCAAACACCATTTTTAAATCATTTTAGCTGCTGCGGACCACTACTGGTCCACGGACCACTGGTTGGGAACCAGTGCTCTATACTACTAACTGGTACTTACATACAACTATTATATTCTCTCAAATTTCCTCTCACATGGAAAATATTTTAAAACTACGGTATTAACATTACAATCGCGAAGGTAAAAACCAGTCAGAAAATTATACGATGCTTAATTAAGTAGGGACGTAGTGAATGAAAGGGAGGGTGATGTTACGTTCTTTTATTTGGTTCCCTGCGCCGCCGTTACTTCATAGCTTTTGACACACGTGACTTTCATACAGTAGCTTCTTTGTTTATATAATCGAATCAATCGAAGAGCTCATAATTAGTAAATTCTAAATAGCCGTATTTAAGATAAAAAATATATTTTATATGATAAGTATTAATTGTGTATACCAATTATATAAAGAAATAAAATAATAATAAATAATAATAATTAGGTGGAAAGGAAGAAATGATCAAGTATCTGTAGTGTCGACTAATATTATAAGTAAAAAAATGCCATATTTCTATACAGGTATATTAAAAGTAAAAGTTATTTAATAAGAATGAGGCTTCCACAAATCTGAGCAGAAGTTTTGATATCTATATTATTGCGTTTGGAATTTCTCTGGAACTAATCTGAGGTTCAATCCGCTCCGAGCGCTCGGCGGTACTCGGGTTATTAATGAAATGAAATCTTACTGCTGCCAGGAGTGAGGGAATATTAGAAACGGGTCTATGTGGGTATTAAGGAGTAGGTATATAAGACTTACCTCACTCCCTCTCTTATTAGTACTAAATATATGTCTTCTGTATGATTAAAGCTTGCAAAATTATTTTATTAGTGGCACAAGTAATGCTCCTAATATTGTCAATATTACCACAAAAGGGAAAGTTTGCGTTGACGAATGTTTGATGACGGACGTACTACTTTATATAGTAGTACATCAGAATAGGTATATATTACAATTTATGTCGAGACTTTCTATAAGAAATTTTCTTTAAAAAAAAATCAAAATCAGCTTCACGGTGTATCCCGCACCAGCAGGGTAGACAGAGGGAACCTAGTGTTAAGACACTCCGTACTCCACTTTCTGCCGAATTCTGGAGGCATTGCGTGTTGAGTGGCAGAACTCAACGCGCTTTGCGTTGACACCAGAGCGAAGAAATGGAAATATAAATTTAAGTAAATATTTCATCTCCTCGAGTGGGGATCGAACCCACAACCAGTCGGGTTTTCAGTTACACTTTGTGCCCCTGCGCCACGACTGGTTTCTTATAATTTGGCATAATAATAAGTTTATGCAGGCGAAACTGCGTGTAGGTTGCTAGTTAGATAAAATATAACATATAACGACATTGTCTATATCATTTATATACATATTTTTCAAAGTATAATAATTAAAAACCAGTTAACTGCGTTTAATTACAACTTATAGCAATTAAAGTGTAAAGTGTATGAAACTTTAATTTGGCTAATGTTTATTACAAAAGTTTTCTTATTCCAGAGCAGCCTCCGCACTGTGAGTAAGAAAGCCGGTGGTAATATTAAAACTACTAACTAAATAAAGCGCGAGTTATAAAATTCATTTGAGCGCTCAAATATCTTTGTGTAAACTTAGGATGATAAGAGACTTAGGAGAGTTTATTAAAGACTCTACGTTATTATTTTTTTAATAATTGATATTAGGATCGACGTATTTGTTATTTAATTGCGTAAATTGTTGTTTATGTAAATAACTCTTACAATTTTTAAACATTTTTAAAGTGTTATGCCAACTTAGGAAAGAAAAATACTTATTTAGAAATCGTATAAAAATTTGAACGCAAATAAGTTGTAACAAGCGTATAAAAATTTCGACGTAGCTTGGCGAGTATGCATGGCTTAGTTGGTCAGAGCGCCTGGTCGGTTTCCAGGAGGCGCGGGTTCGAGTCCCGCTGCGTTCAAATTTTTATACGTTTTCTAAATAAGTATAACTCTTACAATTAATAATTAATAGACATTGAGGCCGCCGTGGAACGAGTCGTGATTTTCACTTCCTTACTCTAGGGCAAAGCGCGGTGTAGAGTTCCTCCACCGCACTCGCCAAATGTCTAAAGTTATGACGTACGTGGGGACAGCCATAAATAATAACTACAATACCCTTATACAACAATAATTTAGCCGACGCTAATTTTAAGAAACGTGTCACGTCACGTCACGACGGGCGGCGACCAGGAGGCGGCCACTGCGGTGTAGGCGGCCAGCGCGTACGCCTAATTACATACTCATTATTAAAGAGAAGAAAAATAATTTTACTCTCAAAATTATAGAAGATTTTTTTGTTCAGTAATTAAATAATACTTAACGGGCTTTTGAGATTGGCTTAATAGCTCTTTTTGTATTCAGATCGGGAATAACTGGTTTTATATTACAGCTGATCGGTAATTATACGGTATTTTATATATCTTATATTTGGTGTAGTATAAACAAAGTATTGGTCCGTTGCGTTCTCTTTTACTTCTAATTATAAAAATAAATATAAACACCGAGTGACGATTGTTGCCAATATATCTATATTAAAAAATGTAACTGTATTTAAAAATATGTATATATCATAATAAATTTCAAAATGTTAAAAACCATAGCGAAATAAAATAAAACGAAGAAGTTAGTTTTCAATAAATAAAAGTATAAGTTCAGAGAATTTAGTAGAATATACATTCCTTACGATGTCTGGAGTTTGGACCAAAATCTTAAATTGTTCCCCCGTTTTAGAAGTAGTTTCATCAAGTCCGCCTTTGAGCGAGACATACTTAGAGCGAGACTCAAGTCAAAGTTTAATAATATATCGATAGTAATTGTGTTATGTATGAGTACTACAAGTAAAGAGAAATGTAGCAATTATATGTAAATACTAATTTTAAATAGCAGAGTTCATAAAGAGCACCTATTACTAATATATAGATTCTTGAAAAGCTTTATAACCTCATTCTATCATAAATAAATATCTTATATATCTGTCAGTACAAACTGAGTTATTATAAAATTACGATAGAATTATCGTCCTCCACCTCCACCCTCTAGCTCCTCTATGTTTAATAAATAGATCAGTTCGTATTAAATTCAATGAACTGCACAAACAAGACTCATTGAAGTATACCACTACGAATAACTAAATCTATATATATAATAAAATTATAACTGGTCTGTACATGGAAGAATGTGAAAGAAAAAAATATATATATTATTGGGGGCATGTATCAATGTTGTTCTTTTGTCTGTGCGTTTGTGTACGCTAATCTCAAAAACGGGTTAACTGATTTAAATGCAGTTTTCAATATTCTATTTTGGCGAGCTACCCTTAACATTTACCTAGTATTTGTCTTAATTTAATTTGTTCATAAATAAAAAAGTTATATCATTTTCAAGCGGGCAAAGTCGCAAGCAAGTCGCTAGTGTTTTAATATAAGTTATCATGAGTCGCGGTATCGGCACGTCACGTCGCGACGTCGACGTGAGAAGTGGAGCGATGGGAAATATCTCAGAGTCTATACAGTTGATGTTGACGTGTTACATGTGCGTACATGTGCTCAAATATAGGGAACTCGGCGATGAATGAGAAATTATGCAGATAGCTTGTAATTTATGATGTACTTTGGAATATTCTCGTTGCTAATATTTACTTGTTGAGGAAGTTCTATATTTTTTTTGTATATTTTTTATGTTTGTTCTTCGCTTTCTCCGTCATTTGTAGACCAATTTTAAATACTGTCCCATTACCACTAAGCCAGGATTTGATGTTGGAGTTGCATGGAAATCGATGGAACTGTCGAATTTTATAGGCACATACTTTTTGTTAGCTTTACGGTGTTCGACGCACATGGCAGGATAGGCAGAGAGGACCTCGAAACATAGGTACCAATATTAGTCCTTATCTAAACCTAAGATACATTTCCTCACATACGTCATTGTTTCTCCACAGCTCCAGCTTTATATCTAACAAATAGCACTTATAATTGAGTAAACAATAATAAATCGCGCCTCGAGTCCGACACCAAGGGAGAGTAATGCAGCTCAACTAAAATGTATGTAATTAAAGCACGTCGTCTACGTGTAGAGCCCTCGCGCCCGCGCCCACCGACGACCGGGATGGCCTAACGCAAGGTGCATCTTAATATTTGTAAAGTGAAGCCAGGGCACGATTTGCATATAAGTAAGATTGATAATTTGCATATATTTATGAAAACATCGATATCTAATATTTAATTGTTTTATATTTTAATATTTAATGTTAAAACGTTTTTTGTTGGAAACCTATTAATGGAGTCTATGGTGGTCTATACCCACCCAACATATGAATAATTTTTTAATAATATAATCTAAAAATATACCAGCACTCTTAAATTGATTAATATATGATATTAACTCGAATATATCGACATTTCGATGCCATTTCACGACGTGCCTACTTAGTTAACACTTCGTTAATTCCGAGTAAAGTTCGACGGCGGGTGGAAATTGACGTCAAACTAAACTCGAGCTTAAGTAATGTATTAGCGTGTCAGCGTGCCAGCGTGCTAGCGTGCCCCTCCAGACCTGCAGACCTCGCCGAGTGTCAATTTGTTACAGAATACTGAGAAAATTTTATTGCGTGCGCCTCCGCGGGCCTCCTCCGCCTTGCAATTATGTGTTTTAGTAAAAAATGGGGCGTCGCTTTTAATTTGGTGATGCAAAAAAATAGCACTTTAATAATTAATATTTCACCCTCTCCCCCTCGAGTGGAGTTTAAATTAAACGCGCTGCCGTCGAAGAAATATTCAAAGAAGTTACTTTTTCATCGTTTCAGTCGCTTTCTGAATTCCTGTGAGATTCGCCCTCAATCGAATGAATTCCTTTATTATGTTTTTTTGTAGTCCGACCACGAGGTCGTACGAGTAGCAGCACTGTTCCAGAGGAGCTCGAATTAGAAAGCATTTATAAAGTTTAATGAGCGAGCGAAGTGTGAGCAGGAGCGGCGACCGGCGACCGCGGTCGCTGGTAGTTGTGAATACAATGTATACTAACGCGGAGAAATTAGTTAAAACTTATTACTTAATATATGTAATTAATACTTAATATATTGCTTACATTTTATTTGATTCAACAAAATATATATTTTTTAAACAACTACTTTCCTTCAGAGGTCGAGACGGGTCAGATGGTCCAAGCTGTTACTATAAGTGCGGTGGTCACTATAGGCACCTATAACGAGTAGTCCTAGTTACCGACGTAAGTGACGTCTCTACCACTTACCACCTAACAGTGGTAAGTCACCCACACCTGCGTCCCGCGCACGCACACACGCACGCACCACACTAATGTCGTATGCAAATAATCTGTCTGAAACACGATTTGAATAAAGCGGAACACACTATTGAGTATCTGCCAAGAGGCCGACACGAGGAGGAGGAGGAGCTCCCTCTCACTCCACACTCGATGGATGTGACAGCTTCATGATATGTTACACGTACAAACCTACACACGTACCTACTTGCGAGTAGTTCTATCGTTTTTGTTTGTTCAAGAAAACGTGCAGCAGTCGTGACCTCGATCGCACAAAGCCGGCAAAAGTGTACATTTTAAAAGAAATACTGTTAAGAAGTAGCGTCGGGCGCGGAGAGCGGAGAGCAGAGAGGGGGCTGCTCACCGCTATTGTCTACTACAATAAATCCTTCTTTACAAATGGGCGGCGTGCCCGCGCTATTTGTCTGTGACTCACGCGAACCCTCTCAGCTGATTCACCGCGCGATACCTACAGCTCGCACAACCAATAACTAAAATGAGTTGCCAAATCTTTTTACCAAATAATATTAAACTAGTATTTTGAAGCAAACATATTGTAAAAATTACTTGATTATACATAACAGTACAAACACCATGTATAATGTAGTCCTTGATTAAGAAACATCTGACGGACTGTCTAGTCTCTAGTCTAGTCTCCAGTCGAATTAAAAGTCACCAACGACTCTGTTATCTCCTAATACCGGTGCCGGATGCTATTTACGATTTTGCTGACATATTATATTTTTTGGGCATCACCGAGTTATAATAATAGGATCTCTACATTAAAGAGGTAATGAAGTTGAATTCACTTTTAAATATAAATATGTATAAACTATTGAAAAATAAAGAACAAACAAATACAAATATAGATTTTGCATAAATTTTAAATATCGAAACAAAACTTTACTAAATTATAAGTTTATTTTCAAACATAAGATACTTTTAAAGAAAATAAGGCGCTTAAAAATTTTTAGTACGTTCGATTATATTAAGGAGAAGGAAAAATAAATAAGTCCGGAGAGTAATTGACGTTCGGTGTCATCTTTTTATATTGCCTGAGATACGATAATCGGATTTCAATTCAATCTTTACAATACGAAGTATATTTATTCCATCTTGGAGATTATCAAAAAGAGACGAATTGAACAAGTGTGAAAGGATTTGTGACGATTGTATATAAATTGAAATATGTTTAAAGTACAACGAGGTAATGGGTTCGAGGCCGTCGTGTTACAGTGGGACAGTTTGACTAAACGCGACGGTTATCGGTTCGGCTCCCACTCGGAGGAGTGAACTATTCTCATTTTTGCGCTCTGGTGGATATATAGCGCAAAGTTTCGTAACTGAACACGCAGTATCTAGGTTCCCTCTGTCTACCTAGGGTACTTGCTCTGCTAAATGCAAGAAAGCGAGAATCTAATCAAACAAAATAATTTAACTCACGCAGTGTTTTGAAGTTTCTATTAGGTAATGTGCTGTTTAAGTAAAAAAAAAATGTTTATATCCAAAAATATGTAATAGAGACAATATTATCATCATAATCAAAACGATGTTATCAACGGTCGAGTCACTTACTCGTAGCGGCATTTAATATTTGTTTCAATGAAAAATAATTTTGTATATAACCAGGAAAAGTCTTTCGTATTTCAACAAAATTAATTCTCAGAATGATTTTATAAACGACAGCTAAGAAATTATTAATTCTTCAATCGTAGAAAAACGTTGGAATTTAATATTTATGAGAAGGATTTCCCTTTTCATAATATAAAAGTTATTAAATTCTTACTTTGCCCAATGCTGCATGTTCTGAGGTTCGAATTCCGTTATAAATATAACGTTATTTATAATATGCACATGTAAGTTTTTTTTAAGTAATTTCACTCTAATATTTTTACTTCTTTATATATTCTTTATTAATTAATTTATTTTTTAAAAATAAATCAGCTTCACGTTGTATTTTGCACACAGCAGGGTAGGCACAGGGAACCTAATGTTAAGACACTCCGTTCCCCACTTTCTGCCAAATTCTGGAGGTATTGCGTGGTGAGTGGCAGAACTCAACGCCGCGCTTTGCCTCGACACCAGTGCGAAGAAATGGAAATATAAATTTAAGTAAAAATTTAATCTCCTCGAGTGGGGATCATACAGTCACACTTTGTGCCTCTGCGCCACGACTGGTCTCATTTATTTTTTATATCTTTTTAAATCACTCACTGACCCAATCAGACACCAGAGCGAAGAAAAGAAAATATATTTTAAATATAAGTAAAATGTAAGTAAATATTTCATTTCCTCGAGTGGGGATCGAACCCACAACCATTCAATTTTACAGCCACACTATATTTTTCAAATAGAAAAAAATAGAACAGAATAACTAGGTTCTCTTAAATGTCCTGTTATAAGTACGCGACGTAAGCGTCAACCTAAAATAACAACTTGCAAACCTGTTTAGATATAAACTATTTGAACATAAAAGTTTTATATTTATTCTGTTTGAGAAGACTTATATCAGCTTATTTGTACAAATAAAGCGAGTAATAACATCACGGAGTTGTTATTGAAAGTTATTCTGAACGTAAAGGGAAGGAGGAGGGCTGTTTGAAGTAGGAAAGTTGTCCAAGAAGGAATTATTTGTGCCGCGCCGGGGTGGACCGCCGGACCGGGCGGACCGGGCGGACCGGGGTGGGCCTCCGTCTGAACTAATATGTACGTAATACCACTATAACAAACACTATCGCTCATTGGATACTGTTATTATAATTATATATATATTATATTTGTAAAGATTTTAGAAAGAAACATTTGTTTTAAGCGAGCAAACCAAATCAAAACAAGACAGAAAGGTATAAGAATAGCAGGAAGTTTCGAACAAAAACTACTTTTGTTCAATATTGCTTTAAAAATTAATATCAGAAGAAAAATTATTATTATAATAGAGCTGTGCACAATGTAAACAATGAAAGTAATGAAATTAGGTAACTTTCAGCAATATTTGGGATCACACACGTACGAAGAGATGGAACTGTTCCGCGCCCGACGACGTGACGCAGGGGTGCGTCTGTTGCGATAACAAGGGTACGGTCGGCTATAATAATAATATACACTTATTTTTTTATACTCAGGCTTAATGTTTTTTTTAAGTACTATCAGCAAATAGTTTTATAAAAACAGTACAATCTCTACCGTAGTCAATGAGAGACCAACAAACAATATCATCGACTTTATCTTAAGCTTTATATTTACGTTTTATATTTACATTTACAAAAAAGGTTAAATTTTAAAAGTACTGACATATTTTGGGAACCCTACAGGAATATACCAAATATTAAAATCTCTGTCGGCGCTCGCAGCGCGCTTTAATATGCATAAATAGTTTCCTTTCAACTGCACCAAGAAGGTAAAATGAAAATTTGTTCCGGACTCTGTCGGAGCCAGCTTAAAGCGAAGACATTCTGCCTGGAACATTCTCTTGCCCTGTGGACTCCATAGTTCTTTATATAATGTAATATTTTATGTGCTTCTGAACTATAAATATATTTTGCATCTTATAGGTACATTATCCCCTTTACGAGAGATTGGAACTCATTGCCAGCATCTATATTCCTATGACTTATAATATGGGATCAAAAATAGTTTCGTGTTCAATCAAATTCATCATCATTTTAAATTACGTAATGATTCAACGAAATTTACGTAATAAAAATATTTATAGGAGTATAATAATTATGAATCGTTAAGATATAATTTTTAGCAATATTTTATAAAACTATCAGTTCCAGTTCCATATTGTCACCAATGCACACGTAAAACATTTTTAGCAAAGCGAGGCAGCTCTACAAAAAATATACCTGAAGGAAGATTTGTGTAAGATATTTTCTTAATGTATACAAAAGGTCACGAGGAGCATTTTAATTAGGTGCGGTGCTTCCGGCGGCTCCGTCGTCGTCGCGCTCGTATAGACATCGCGGACTCTTGTTTTGCTTAGACCTCGTTCATTTGGAATTTTGGTCACAAAAAGAAGTCTTCGCCTTTAGGATTTCAAGTTAACATTAACAAACAAACTCGTACTCGTAGACGAAATATTATTAGAACGAAATATTTCATTGTAATAATATTTCGTATAGATACTCCTTTACTTCTCGTTCCTCCAATGATATTGTCAGTTTGGTGGCTTAGCCATAGGTCAACTTTGTTTTATTAGAATATCTCACAGATAGTAGGGTAGGAAGAGAGAACCTGGGAACCTAATGTAAGAACATCAATCCCATTAAGACGCTTACGTTCCCCACTTTCCGTCTTCCGTCCCAATTTTAGAGGCATTGCGTGTTCAGTGGCGGATTTTAACAATACGTTTTGCCTCATTACTACAGCGAAGTAATGAAAATATTAAATATTTCATTTCTTGAGTGGTAATCGATTCCACAACCTGTCGCGCTTACAGTCTTACGCCTGTGCCCCAGAGCGACGACCGGTCGCAATATGATATTATGTATAATATATTCTAAATATAATCATCATTCCATGTAAAATGTGCAACACCCGCATCTGTAGAGCACTATTCTTTGGTGAAACCATATTGCTCATTATGGAAAAAGTTGTTAATATTTAAGAAAATTATGGGCTGTTTGAATTTTTTTTTCTAATAATTTATGACGGCTAAACAGGGTCCGGGTTTCCAAGGTCAGGGTCTATCTCCACTCTTGTAAAGCGGCACTATTTTGCTATATCTCATCATGTCAGGAAAAGTACCGGATTCTACACATTTGTTAAAAATTAATGCAAGGTATGGAGCAATATTAGGTATATTAGTATTAAGCACTTCAACAAACATGGCCCATAAGTCACAAGTTTTCTTCATATTAAGACTTTTGAATGTTTTGAGATATTCATATGGTAATACATTCTTAAATACAAAATTTTGTTTACAACTACTTATTTGTTTTTTTTTTGTCTTAACATTGCTTTCGAAGGAGATGATGGCAGTGAACGTGTTACTTTAATAGGTATTTAAAAAAAAACAAAAGTATGTGCCACTTTTAAATCTCAATGTAATATTAAATTGATACAAAAAAAATATTTAGTAATATTGTATACGCTCTCTGACGCCTTTATACTTCCAATGAAAGCAAAGGAAGCTGTACAATAACAAAATTGTGTTAACGGCGCGACGCCCGCGATCAGTCGTCACTAAAGGATATAACGTTTCACGTTCCAGTATAAATACGGGTGCACTGGGACGAGGCGCGCCGGTCGCGATTCAGGGAACTCATAGACGACTCGCGGGGGGTTTCTGGTTAAATCGATAAAAAATGTATGTAGTGGATAAGTCATATCCGACGGTACCTACTTTATTAGGTAGTAGGTAGTGTGACCTACCTACCGCAGCGGACGGATGTGTACTGTCTAATGTTAATAGGATTTGATAGGGAATGTGAGTCAGTGTGACGATCAATTGTATTTTGTTGGTGTCCTTTACAATATACTAATAGATAGCAGATGATGTAGGTTCGCCATAAGTATAATAATAAAATATTTTTTACACATTTTAAGTTAAGTTGAAATTGTGTAGATTAAATCCTTAGAAATAGTTATGTAGCTACATTACACATATTAATAAAAGATTATATCATAGTTGAAAAATAAATTACAGGTATTTACTAACAGTATCATTTTGTATTATTTTGGTGTTAGCTTTGCGTCTTTCTAAATTCTTTTTAGGGTTCCCTACCTTAAATAAAAAAGAATCCTTATAAGATCACTTCTCATCATCTTCTCAAGTCCATCCATCCATCCGTCCGTCAGTCCGTCTGTGAGCTGTCGAGAGCCTTTATCTCGGCAACGCCTGGAGATATCGAATTGAAATTCAAACCATATGCTCAAATATTCGGTCCTTTGATTTCCTAAAAAAATTTTATTTTTATATTTACTTAAAAAAGATATTAAATATGATATTTTATGCATAAAGGGAACCTAAAAAAAAATATTTCCGGTTGACCTAGAATTATGAAATTTGGCAGTTAACATCTACAGATAGTACTAGTTCAGAAAAAAACTTAACATTTAAAACAACCCTAAAAAAATAATAGCCTTGATATTTGGTATAAAAGTCGCTAGTTCAAGGGAGGTATCACATGAAACGACTGTAGGTAAGCTAAGCTTGAATTTCAGAAAAAGCTCGAGACCTCCAATTTTTGCACGGAACCCTCGACGGGCGAGCCCAATTCGTGCTTGTCCGGTTTTTTTATCAATACTTTTAAAATAAACTTATAACCATCACATATGACATTCTAAATTTCATATGGGTCAGCGACACTACACGTGATTTAGGTTGTCGCTCTTACAAAACACCGAGTTGATTCCCTCCTGTCCTCCTGTCCTCCTGTCCTCCAGCCCTGCCTCCGCACACGGGCTATGTATTTACGTACCACCGCGCCTCCATCGAACATGACGTGTCATAATAAATAAACATCTCACCAACGGTACAACAAGCGGGCTTATAACAAATTTAGTAGGGATTCATTATATTGCAATATTGTTTAACTTAAATTATATTGTACCTAGCTGTTGTGTTGTGTTTCTCATCTTGTTCTGTGCTGTGATTCAATTATCAAGTGATTCTTTTTGACTCTACGCTGAGGTACCTACAGTGTATTGAGTTATTAAACAGAAGGATAACAACAATACAATATAAATATAAATATGTGCAAAAGGCGGCCTTATTGTTTAATAGCAATCTCTGCCAGGCGACCTTCAAGTAGAGGAAATAGCAAATTAAGATAGGGATAGAGTGCAAATAATATATTTAAGGGTATAGAATAAATAAGAATATAATATCTATACACAACACACAATACAGTACGTATTCGTATTCGTATCACAGTATAATATATTATACACATATAAAAATATCAGTATACAAACACACAGTATACATACACAAATACATACACAACATACATAAACAAACTATAAAATATATACTTATATAAAGACAAGAGCTAAATGGCAAAAATAAAATATGTAATGCCAGGGAAATAAAAAGAAAAGAAACAGAACCTAAATCTTAAAGTGACATAAAGTATAACTTTAAGCGACGTTTGAACGTTAGAAATGTTCTGGCATTTCTGACATCTAAAGAAAGGGAGTTCCACAATCTACACGCAGTTACTGTAAATGAGCTGCTGTAACTGCTGCTGAACGGAATAAGTATGAGGAGGTATTTTAGGGTAAGATTACGTTTAGAGCGAAGAGATCGGGAATGTGTCTCGCCCAAAAACTTAAAACGTTCTTTAAGACGATGTGATCAATTACGTAAATTTTGAATATGATCAAGTTTATTTAATTACGGAGGCCAGTTGTGGCGCAGGGGCATAAAGTGTGACTGTAAAACCGACTGGTTGTGGGTTCGATCCCCACTCGAAGAGATGAAATATTTTACTTACATTTATATTTCCATTTCTTCGCTCTGGTGTCGAGGCAAAGCGCGGCGTTGAGTTCTGCCACTCAACACCCAATGCCTCCAGAATTCGGCAGAAAGTGGGCATTCGGCATAATCAAGAAATAGTAGAACGAGAGTATTGGCTAAAGAAGTCTTAGTAGGTATAGAAAGAAAATTACCCAAACGTCTAAGAGACCCTAAGAATGCAAATATGTTTCTGCTGACCATACTTACCTGTAGACAAGACAAGACATATGGTATGATATCGCTATTAATAAGTACTGGTGGTAAAGTCGATACATCTACTTTTTAAATAAGTTTTGTTCACTACCAATTAAACTCAGTTGAGTTTTTTTTTTGTCCTTGACCAAATGACTTACTCCAAGCATACATATACATGTCTAAAATATGGTAAATGGGTGACCATGTAATCTTTATTAATAGTGATTCTTATTTATTTATATATTAATGTAAAAGTACCACAACACAACTGTGAATACATTAAATTGAACGATCATATTTAAGTTACACTATAAAGCTTTATAAAGTACTATATATCATCAATTAGTCATTGTTTACCGTGTCACAGACGAAGCAGGCACCGGCAGGGCGGGCGGGACGGGCGGGACGAGCGGGACGGGTAGGGCGGACGCGGCGTGACGAGGCGACACCGTTCACGCGTAAATTAATCTCAGTTATTGTAGAATTATCTGCTGACTGCTCGACGTGACGCCCGCAACCGGGACACTGGCACGCGCGACGTTTGATGTTCATATCAAATATTATACTTTAATACAAAGCAGAGAGGTAGGAAGAAATAAGTGACTTGGCTCTTCGCTTTCAGCCTATTTAAAAAAAACAGTTCCTGTGTAGAGTTGATTTAATTTTAATTGAATTTCCTTGAGTAATATATAAAATTACAACTTAAACTCTGTCTGTGCCACAATTGCAAAGAACATTTTATATTAAATAGATATACCTACTAAAGAATGTCATTTCCGTTCGTACGTTAAAGAATTTGTACTATTAAATAAAATCCTCTGCCTGGAGGCATGCAGCAGCGAACACTGCACTAGCTGCAAATGCGAACAGTTTAATATTTATGAAGCTCTGAAAACTTCCAGAAGCTTCTACAACATACTCTTTCATATAATAGTTCTATGCACGTATTTTACAAAATATATTAGAAATTTGGTAAATAATGTATCACATTACTTCCAAACAACATTCTACAAGATAAGCAAGGTAATTCAAAAAGTAAGCCGAAGTTCCCGTCAAGAAACAAATATCCTAAATGTCGTACAAATGACAAAATCCATTTGACATAAAAGTAAGAAGCTTAACTCGTCGTTGCGGATTCGAACCCGCACTGATAACGATTACTCAAGAGGTCGTCGAACCCCGCGCTCCTCAATGCGGGTACTTCGAACAATGTGTAACTTGTCCTTTGCCAACTTTGTGTTTGCGTTAAGTAACTCATTGGTTAATGTTATAAATATATGAATATATTTTTAGCTTTACGCTGTATCCCGCATACAAGTATAGCCGTTAAGATATTTCATTTTCCACTTCACATTAGATACGTTGCGTGTTGAGTGGCGGAACTTAACGTCGCGTTTTATCTCCTTGGCCGTTCGGTTTTTACAGCCAAACGCTGTACGTCTGCACCACAACGGCTTTAATATTTAGTTACAATTTTATTATGATATTTAATTAAAATATTATTGTTACATTTCCTTATATTACTTCGACAACATATTGTTCATAATATTTAAGTTAATTATATAAACCTACCACTTCCGGATTACTGCTGGAATGCTGTTTGTTTGCAGCAGCAGTTAGCAGGCTCAGTTGTTACTTCGTATTTAATAAAAAATACTATCTAAATGTAATTATGTTTCTTACTTTAGCGATAATAAAGGAAGTAGAAGTAAATTTTTGATTTTTGGTTGTGCCGTTATGGATATGTGGGGCGTTCTGTAAAAGTAAACACAAGTAACGTTCCCATTCCCTTATATGAGCACCATCGTATCATTTGCTTCGGTTTTTAATGAAATGTGCCGCGATAAGGAGCGAACCAGAGACACGATCGAGAAATAACGTAATTTTGAAACTTTTACGAACAAAAATTCAATTAAGATTATTTGGACAGTGACCGATTTGCTTAAAATGAGAATTAAAAAAACATTTGTTTTAAAACAGCCGCGTGACTGCCGTTATCTTTGGCGTTTAATCGCGATATTGATTTAATTTTTTGTTACCGGTTGTTGTTATTTTTTGTTACCGGTTCGGCGATAGTTGTCGGAGTAAGTTAACTTAAGTTCTCTCCGGTAAGTAAAGGGAACCTGGTAACTTATTGTTATATATAATGCGTTCTCATTAAGACATTTCGGTTGTCAACTTTCCGCCGAATTGTTGAGGCATTGCGTGATGAGTGGCGGGGCTAAACGCCGTGCTTTGCGTCGTTGACAGAGAGGGGAAATTAAAATATTAAATATTTCGGTCCCCCGAGTGGAAATCGAACCCATAAAACCGTCACCTTTAATATTTTAGGGTTTTTTTTTATTTTCGAGATATTGCACGTTGAGTGTTTGAAATGAAATACTTAATTATTCTCCTGAGTATCTATAATATATATTAATATTTAAAATTTCTTCTAAAATTACATAACACTCTATCCGTTTTGCATGACAACTGGACGTTAAACATACATACATATATTCATACATAGCAAATCAACCGTTTCGACATGATTTTAGGTAAAAATATAAATATTTACGTCGGTGTGTCGGTGTGTATGTGTGTGTCAGCGCACGCTATCAGTGCGGGGGGTGACGGCCAATTTATATACGGCATAAACAATGTTATTGGGATCGCGTGTGATGCGGACCATACATACATACATACATACGTGATCACTTATAGCGCAGTGCCCCAGATAGCGACACTCGAAGGTGGATAACAGATTCAATACCAGGGAGAAGGCACGACCTCAATGTGTGATTTTTAAATTAAATAAACCTTAAAGGTAAATATTTTAACAAACAAAACAAGATACAGAAAGTCAAGGCAGAAGTCAGAATCTAAAATATTTTGAGCATGTAAACGTAAATGCCGCAAGTTTAAGCACTTATCGCATCCAAAACAGACAGTAATATGATTTTTTTATATTCTTACTTAATATTTTGAAAGAGCAAGGTCCTCGTCGCAAGCATTACTAATATGTAACGGCGTGTCAAGAACAAAGAAGTATTTCTATAAAAGGCGAACAACTCGTAGTTCGATGCCATTTCCTCTTCCAATCTTATAATTAAATTTACTTTATATAATTCATTTTATTTAAGTATTATTTTGCATATTATACATTTTTTATTTTATTTATTTCATTTGAATTTTTAAAACGTAATAATAATTAAAAACAGCGGTCGTATCGCAAGGACTCTCCTCAATGTAGAGCTCTACTCACCGATGCTCTGAGCTCTACCCTACGATACGCCGTTGCATTTTTTTAATATTTTTAATCCAATAATGTCACGAATATCTTCCTACATTTATATTATAGTAAACTTATTTATTAAAATAAGGAAAATGATTAGGCACAAAAATATTTTCTTTTAAGTGTCTTTTAAAGTCCATTCAGATAATGTAAACAAGAGTGTAGTAAAGTACTCTTAGAGAAAGAACTTCTTATATTGTACTTTAACTCTACAATACTGAACAAGTAAAACAACAACCACACTAATACAAGTATCTATCTATCTACATAATAATTTAGATATATTATGTAGTTATTTCATGAATACTAAAATGTACACACTACCATTATTTCAATTTCAATCCAGATTGCGTCTGTTTTAATTAATCAATTGATAAAAAATACTGTGAATATAAATCGAATGTTGTAATGTAATAAATTAAATCAACTTTTCCATTTCAGTGCTGTTCGTAAATGGCAGCCGACGTGCGGCGACCGGTGCACCAGTGGCGCAGTGGCTGCAGGGGCCGCAGTGGCTGGTGAGGGTCCGGCGCTGCCTTCATTACCGTCGCAGCTGTATGAATGCTCGTTTCTCTTGAATCTGTAAATAAATGATTAAAATATTTTAAACTGATTTATATAAGTTTACAGTTAAAGGTAATTCAATATTTATTTAAATTATTAATGTTCAAATCACTCGAAATTTCTATATATAATATATAAATATGATAAATTTATTAGCTTATAAATTATATCTGAAGTCCCACTTCAACTTTAAATCCAGTTTCAATTTAATGGTCTCCTCGTAGGAGTCCAAATAAAGGCTTTAACAGAACTTGTCAGAAAAATTAAATTGTTTTTTAAATTAGTAAGCAATGACCGAATTGGTTTCTTTTCTTGCCAAAATGGTCTCAAGAGTCCGGACCCATATAAGGGTCATTCCATCAGCTACAAAGTTGCGGCCACTCATTTTAATTTCAACTGTAAAGTGACAGGAAGGCGTACGCTTTGATTTTTATGGATGCATCGAAAATTCAACACAATCCGGCCTGCCCCGGCCTGCCCCGGCCGGCCCCGGCCTGCTCCGGCCTACTCCGGTCTGCTCCGGCCTGCTGCCAAACTTATAAGTTACGGCGACTTAGTGCCAGATAGAGATCGGAATATCCATTTGCATTATATTAAAGTTATATATTATGTAAATGTAAATGTAATTATAATGAAACAGCTATAAATTGTTCGGTATTATATGTTTGGTAGACTTAGTATTGTTGTACGTGAGGAGCGTTACCTTCTGGGGAAATCGTCGCTATATGTGCAGCGTCTAACTGCTCGGATAAATGATTATATATATTTTTTTATGTTTAAAAATATACTAGGTTCCCTCTGCTTATCCTGCTGTGTGCGAGATACAGCTGAAGCCGATTGATTGATATTATGCTTTGGTTAAAAAACGTTGAGTTCCGCAATTCGATTCGCATTCGCAATAGCGGAGTATCTTAATACTATATAGATTTCCTCCGTCTCTAGTAAAGTGCTGTTCGAGAGAAAGCGTGACGCTGCTATCATCACAGGTATCATCATACATCACGTCGCACTGATAGAGGGTCCCTCGTGGAATATCGCTGTATATTTTATTGCCTGTCTATTTTAAAATGGTTATCGATTCTGCATAATGGTTCAAGTTATCACTTGCTCTCGCTTGCCTTGCTTGATCAAGAAAAGTATGTTAAAAATAAACGTTTCACCGACGGAAGACTGAACCCACAACCATCAAGTATTGTCAGAAACTACTCAAATGTTTAGTTAAATAGTTTAATTAAAGTTTACATCCCGGTAGGTCCGTCACACACGTTACACACGTCACGTACCTACTTCTGTAGTTAAAATTGAATAACTTAATTTACAAAAATGTCAATCAAAAGTTATCAAAATCGGTCGTTTAATGAACCGTAGGCAATTAAGCTGTGAAATTCTCAGCGAATCAATTTAAACTTGCTATCGTAAAAGAATATAAAAATGTTGAATATAATTAAGGAGTTACGTCAATCAAAGCTGTATCGGTTAAAGATACGTATCAGCTCCGCACACCAGTATGTATGTATGTATGTGTGTATGTATGTATATATGTATGTATGTATGTGTGTATTTATGTATGTTATTACCATATTTGATAATACCTCGCTTGAGGAATAAATTAAGCGCAGTTACGTTTCATAGATTGCACATTAATATTAATTTGCTGTCTTTATGAGGTTGTTAACAATTAAGATACATAAATATTATATTTCTTTTAAAAATAGAAAATGCATATTTACACTCGAGAAAATTATATGTTTAATATTTTCATTTCTTCGATGCAAAGCGCATTGCACGGCACTCAACACTCAACGCCTTAAGAATTCGGCGGAAAGACCCCCGATCGGAAAGAATTCATTCAAAGATTCCATTACTTATTGAGATACTCTCAACGGAGAATGGAATCTTTGAAAACTAGGGCCAGCACCAGGTTCCCTCTGCGTACCCTGCTATAAGCGGTATACTGTGTGAAATAAATAACGATAGTAATAATATATTTCTCTGTATTACAAATAATTAAAAACACAATGCGTCCCATTAAAATGCAATTATTTCCACTTAAATATAATCATTACTCGAAGGTATTCGACGTCAAATATTTATCGAATGATGTAATTTATGTATATCGCTACACTTCATTTATTTTATGACAGCTGTAGCGGTCGCAGTAGACTTAGCACTATATGCTTCTATTAAAATCATAAATACATATAAAAGATTATGGTTTTAATAATATTAATGGACGTCAAAACAACAGGCTAGTAGAGGCGCAGCGGCACAAAGTGTGACTGTAAAACCGACTGGTTGTGGGTTTGATCCCCGCTCGAGGAGATAAAATATTTACTTAAATTTCTATTTACTTCTTCGCTCTGGTGTCGAGGCAAAGCGCGGCGTTGAGTTCTGCCACTCAACACGCAATACCTCCAGAATTCGGCAGAAAGTGGGGAACGGAGTGTGTTAACACTAGGTTCCCTCTGCCTACTCTGCTGTGTGCGGGATACAGCGTGAAGCTATGAAGCTATGTCAAAAAACAGATTATCAGTTTAACATGTACTAGTGGACATTGTTGTAATAGGAACAGTCCAAGTTACATCAAAATCGGTTTAGTAGTTTCGAGATTTTAATATTCTCGCTCTTTTTTAAAGTCAGTATTTTTTTATAAAGTCTATAATTTATTAAAATTGTTTTTTATTAATAATATATTATGTATGAATACAGGTATTATTAGCAATATTCTAATTTAACATCGTAAATTACTTTCTTAAGACATTTCGATTCGCCCACTCCGAAACAACTAACATGGCCATAAAACATGCCTCGCGCCACATCCTACACAACTGTCGGCTTAATCACCTTTTATGACTATTTATTTTGTTTGACTGATTTTTAAAATAGCGAAAAAGAATATAAAAATAATTTATTTGCCAAATATTCAAAGATTTTTCTTAAATGTTTTTGAAATTATACTTTGTATTATAATTATAATTTGTATTAGAAAATTTTAAATTAAATATTAAGTTAAATGTTAAATAATATTTACAATTGTGTTAATTTTGGTTTTAATCAACAGAATTGTAGTTCAAAGTCACTCAACATTTTATATCAACGCAAAAGAAATTGTTGTCACTAGATTATTACTACTTACACTGATTCTAATTTTGAATATTATATAAACTTGCAGCTTATATTGATTAAATAATATTTATTATCTCTTTTACTAAGAATTAATCTTTTATATTAGATGCGCATTAAAATTATAGGTAGCTAGGCTCTATATTAGTAAAGTTTCTGTAGATGTCAGATAGATAAATGATTTGCACATATCATCTATACTTTTAGTAATATTTTTAATAAAATATTAAACGCGGAAAAAATTATAATTGAGACTCTTATATATCAATCTTATACGATCCAATTCTTTTAGGCTAAAATATTATGATCGAAAGTAACCTTTCGCTTACCAGTTAAATAATGGCTTGTCGGTTCGATGATTGATTGAATAACTTAGGAACATTAAACCGAAAAGAAATTGAAGTTGTTTAAAAAGAAAAAAATGCAAAATGGATACTAAGTCAGAAAATTTAAATTTCTTAGCTCTATTACACACGTTAATCAGGTTGCCATGCCAATGAAACTAAACCTCCCTTACAATCTGTCTCTCTTCCAATACAGACAACGATACAACTTAAAAACGATTAAGCTGTTATATTAAATTGTAATAATAACGAAAATTTATTTAGATTAGTAACAATTTTAATTTAAATTATCAGTATCAACAAACTCCATTAAATTTCGCAAAGATGTCACGTTAAATGGAATTTACAAGAGTCTTGATTCGGAATTCTAATTATTCAGATTATATTCGCTCTGCGTCATCGGTCGGCGCTGACTCTCCGTCTGGCCGTGCTTGAAGGGAGCCCTTGGCTCTCTTCTGCATGTGGTAGAGCTGGTTGGTAATTATATGCAAATTTTTGGTAGTTCAGCATATAGAGGTATATATATATGTACATAATAATTACGATAATTAAAGTTAACCTCATTCGAATACAAAACGTTAGAATAAAGTTAAAATATTTACGTATTTCATATTTAACAAAAATGACTATAGTACCAAAGGTATATTACATTTGGAATATGATACATCATGAACATCGGTAACAAAAAGTTGTAGCCAATATTTAACCACGTACGAGTTCCAATTGGTATGCGTCGATAAAGAGTAGAGTTTATTCAGGGAACGAGGACATTGTTCGTGCTGATGAATGCGCTATTGAGTGTTTCTTAGCTGCGTCGAATTACAACAGTCTGTTGATGTGTTTAAAAGAAAACATAACACTGTCCAGTTCCGCTGTGAATATCATTAAATAAATAAAGCAACAGCCTAAATACATAACTGATGAATAAAAGTGTCAGCTGTTATATCAGAGTTATATACAGTATACGATAGAGACGATAATAACACGATCTATATATTATAATTTTTTTTTTTTTTTTTTTTTTTTTTTTTTTTTTTTTTTTTTTTTTTTTTTTTTTTTTTTTTTTTAATGTCAAAAAGTAAAGTTCGTTTTTTTTCATCCAAAATTTATTTATATAATAAATTGAGAAATAAAAGTTTATTAAGTGAATTTTCAAAAAGTTATGAACTATTAAGTTACGATACCCACCGGCTAGTGTTATTCTCCTTGAAAAAGCTATATTTATACATTTATTGAGCAACGCTACTTTTACTACAACTCTTCAACATGGAAGCACTAAAAGAAACACTTACCTCTATGAATGAGATGTTTAATACAAGGATGAACG
>JAATLQ010021818.1:0-34605 GCA_013421005.1 Heliconius erato x Heliconius himera
CGTTTCGCTGCCGTATAACAGAGTCGGTACCAAAACTGCATTGTGTACGGCCAAACGCGCAGCTGTGCTGACGTTTTGCCGTCTCATCAATGCAGCTAAGGCTCCGTTAACCTTGTTACCGGCAGCAATACGCCTTTCCACATCCATCTCGTATCTTCCATCTCTACTGAACATACTTCCCAAGTATACCACTTCATTCACTTGTTCTAATATCTTACTATTTGCACTGATCTTACATTCCGTCCTTTCTTCATCTCTTTCAAAAATCAGAACCTTTGTCTTATTCACATTGAGGCTTAGACCATTATATTCACACCCTTCTTTCAGAGTGGTGACCAATGCCTGCAACTCGCATTCTGATGATGCAATAAGCACTGCATCATCTGCGTACAGCAGGCAATTCACATTCAGGTCACCTACTTTCACTCCCATATCACTTTGTTTCACTCCTTCATCTTAGTTACTATAGCTGTTATTTTAAGAAAAAAAAATAAAACAAAATTCTTACCAAAATATTATTTTACAGGGTAATTGAGAGTCGTAATAAGGATATTCCCGTAGGCAGCTACGTAACCGGTATGCTTGGATGGTGCACTCATAAAATAATCAATCCAAGTATTGTTAACCCTGCTAGCATGCTACCTTTGACCGTCGTACCAGATATCAAGCCACATCCAGTATCTTTAGCATTAGGTATCCTTGGTATGCCTGGGTAAGTAAATGGACCAGGATATTAATACTCTGACTTTTTTTAAAAGAATTCTTCATTTTTGATTGAAAAATGATAACTAAATCATATTTATTTTTTGCCAGAATTAAAAACAATTGTGAAACTTCCGCTACGGTTATATTATCTGAGTAATACATTTGAATATTGTATAATAGGATCTGAACCCACATTTACGCCTCTTACGTCGTCTTCATTTTTTGACATTACATATTAAAATATTATGACTTCTGAAGAACGACCAAAAATAGATTTATAATTACATATTTACCCTATATGTCTGTATGTATCTATTTTTGTTACTAGTAATAAGTAATCGAAGCATATTTTCTTTATATAAATATATTGTTAATATATTTATATGGGCTTTAAAACGATAATTACAATGTATAAGAAAAACTATTTAATTATTTTGTTTAATTACACAATATAATTTTTTGGTGACCTGAAAACATGTTCAAATTGCTTTAAACTTGTATTAAAGTAAGTAAAAAAAAGAGAAAATCGTCAGCTATCGATATCGGGGTCCCAGTAATTAACACCAAGTACTTACTTATTCGACAACTAATCATGGATTTAGACAGAATAAATGAGGACTGAATACAAATTATCTTGTACTGTAATAAAAAAGGAAATAATTTTAGTGTAGAGTATTTAATGCTGATTTAAAATTAAAAAAAAATTCTAGCTTATTATCACTGTTTTATTATATGACCTTATATTGTTATTACGCTACAATTTTGTCATAACGGCTCTAATAGCCCTTATCATTTGTTTTAGAGCAGTGGTTCCCATCCCAATATTAAATTGTGATTATTTAAAAGTGCAAGTTTAAATCAATTTTGTACTCTACCGAACCGTTTTGTGCGTAGACAAATTTATCCAAAATCCGTAGAAATACAGGAGCAGCTTATCAAAATATAACATAAATCAATATTCCAACATTGAGGCCAGTGGTGGCGCAGTGGCACGAGGTGTGACTGTAAAACCGACTGGTTGTGGGTTCGATCCCCACTCGAGGAGATGAAATATTTACTTAAATTTATATTTCCATTTCTTCGCTCTGGTGTCGAGGTTAAGCGCGGCGTTGATTTCTGCCACTGAACACGCAATGCCTCCAGAAATCGGCAGAAAGTGGGGAACGGAGTGTCTTAACACTAGGTTCCTTTTGCCTACCCTGCTGTGTGCGGGATACAGCGTAAAGCTGATTTAATTAAATTTAATTTTAATTTAATATTTCAACAAGGATACCACAAAGTTACAAAAACAGATTCCATTTTTTTATTCTGCTCTTTCTAATTAATTATTTATGATTTAAATTATTCATTTACATTATATATTAAATACATAATGTAATATTTTGATATTTGCATTCCAGTAATACAGCATACTTTGGCCTGAAGGAAATTTGTACACCAAAACCTGGAGAAACAATAGTCATTACAGGAGCCGCAGGAGCGGTTGGCTCCCATGTTGGGCAAATTGGCAAAATATTAGGTACAAACTTATAGCAGCCAAAAAGTTTTTATATATTTTTTGATATATTTAGCGTGCTCAAAAAAAATATTTATGTACTTTTGTAGGTTGTCGAGTTATAGGTTTTGCAGGAACGGATGAGAAATGTCACTATTTGGAGAAGGAATTAGGTTTTGACCATGCTTACAATTACAAAACTTGTAAAATTAGAGATGCTTTAAAACAAGGCGCACCAAATCGTGTTGACTGTTATTTTGATAACGTACGTATTTATGCTTACTATATTTGGCTGGCATCTCTTGTTAGAGATTTGTTTTATTTAAAAAATTATACAATATTTTTGGAAAAGTGTTAAAAAATCTGACTATTGTAATGCAATAATGATATACTTAATTTTGTCATGAATTATGACTGTTTTGTAATAACGTTATTCATTTTCTTCATTTTTATAGGTTGGAGGTGAAATAAGCACTACTATTATGAATCATATGAATAAATTTGGTAGAGTGGCGGTCTGTGGTTCTATTTCGTCGTATAATGACACAACATTGCCTAAAGTATCAATTGTGCAACCAGCGATTGTTTTCAAAGAGCTCAAAGTTGAAGGGTTTTTGGTGCACAGATGGCTAGACCGGTGGCAAGAAGGAATAAATGAAAATCTGAAGTGGTTGAATGAAGGAACATTAAAATATGAAGAAAAAGTATATTATGGCTTTGAAAATATGGTAGAAGCGTTAGTGGGAATATTAAGGGGTGAAAATACAGGCAAAGCTGTCGTCAAAGTTAAATAAAACTTAAATTTAGTAATAAATTGATATTTTGTATCAAATAAAATAGTATATAAATCCCAGAGAATGATTTTTTTTAAATATCATCATAATGTCGCACTTTAATAACTGTATTTACTTATTAAAATGAAATCAATATTTAACTGCTGCGCACAAAAGAAAAAAACACTTGGGTATGACTGTGGACAACAAACGGCCGTGTCAAAGATGACACGGCCGTTTGTTGTCCATTATTACGTTTTTGTAGCTGGGTATATTTCTTAAATAACATATTTTTATTTATGTATTTAGGAAAAAACCAAAGAAAAATATAATTAAAAATAAAAATTGAATCAGCTTTACGCTGTATCCCCACACATATGGTAGGCAGAGGGTACCTAGTTAACACTAGATACTCTATTCCCCAGTTTCCGCCGAGCGGCGGCATTGCATGTTGCGTGGTGGAACTCAACGCCGCGCTTTACACCAGAGCGAAGAAATGAAAATATAAATGTAAATAAATATTTCACCTCCTCGAGTGGGGATCGAAACCACAGTCACACTTTGTGCCCCTGCGCCACGACTGGCCTCACACAAATCCTGGCAAAAAAGATATTGGAATAACTTTTTTAAATATAGGTCTGTGATTCGAAAAATATAAAAAAAAACAAATGGTATACAATATACATTGAAATTTCTGGTAAAAGTTAAATCAATACAGATACTGTATTATACAACTAAGTTGACATGTTGGACATATTTTAATATAAAACAAATTGAACTCGCTGAGTATGAAGTCGAGGAATGAGCGGCCTCGTGACACATCAATATTAAACACAACACAGTTTAAAATTCGCTACTAGCTCTTCAGGTAAAATATTTTTAAGCAGCGGTAAGTGTTTATCAGTTGTTGGCTCAGAATCATAGACGATCACACTCATTACACTTATGTCGTGAATTCGTATGAACACTAGCTGCTGCCCACAGCTATATATTTCGATTTCACCACCTATTTGCATATTTTCAACCGCCTCTAGCTACTACTGTACGTACTGGAATCATGGAATGTGGTTGATCCGACAATGCGTCATTCGGTCAGATGGTGTTTTGCTACTACTATTTGATCATCATTTATATCCTTTACATATTCCCTTTGGGTACACATATAACCTTTGGGTATATGTGTTCTGTGCTAAATTTAAATGTTCTTGAGAAGCCCGTTTTGGCTTTTTGACGAGTATAGGCCGACGTTATAGGTTTTTGGTAATATTTATTTATTATACACTACTATATTCTCTGCCAGTACTTTAAAATATTTTTTATATACAATTGACATAGATTTTGACGATAGCTGCCGCTAATAAATTAAACTAGCTACACAGCTTTCCTGAGTTAAATGTTATACTAATTACTAATTAGTATATTATGTGTTGATTAAAGCGGAAGTAAATTAAAGTTTGTATTGTATCGTTTATAAAATAAAATATAAAAAATGGAAATTGTGAGATTTTTACAGATTCGTAGATATACATCATACCTTTTTACATGGTACGCTTTACATTTTTATTTTGTTATAAATTTTTCCCTCTTTTGTTACATGTAATTTGTCATAGACCTACAAAATTGTGTGAACTTATTTGATATAATCAAAACTTTAATTTTACTTTAGGTATATATAACGAAATAAAAATTGAGTAACTACTTTGTAAATGATTTTTTTTACTATGTCATGAAGTTAATCATATAGTTTATGATAGTATCATTTTGTGAGTAAATTTTGCGATTGTTAAAACTAAAAATAAATAAATACGAAGTAAAAAAAGGAATGTTTTTGCTACCTTCATTTAGATTTTTACACATTTTGCAGATAAAAGTGAATTTTAGAAGATTTCTTTGTGAGAAATCTAATATATTATGAAAATAAGTAATTTTATGATATTTTTATTTAGAACAATTTTTTGAAATTGTGAAACAAAATGAGAAATGAGAAATTTTGATTGTCAATTTGTCATCTGTCAGTCGTTTGTTGATGACAATTGTTCTTGTGATTTGAATTTTGACTTTTAAGTTACAAATTGCGCGGTATTTGAAGTATTTGATATTTAGTTTCAAATAAAATTGCTGAAACAGTAAAATTTAATTGTATACAAAATCAAATCATTGGCTTCAATAATACCATGACTATTTTAGACATTTTAAAAAAGTGTTCTAAAAATGATACCCATATAGCGATATCTGTTGATACATTTGAGTCTCCTTTAGGTGAAATCGTTGCTGCTGCTGACGATGATTTATTATATATTATAGTATTTAGTGATTCCAAAAATATTGAAAAACAATTCCATGCAGTTGCTGATGAGATTTCTTGTAAATTCGTGTTGGGGCAAAACGAAATATTAAAATCGTTTAAGTGCGAAATCCATGATTATTTCGACGGAAAACTTAGAAAATTTACGACACCAATAAAATTACTTGGTACTGATTTTCAAAAGGTAGTTATTATCTATTTGTTAGTATTACACACTATTTAAAAACAATTTTCTGTTACCGCCTGCCCACTTCAGCATTATCATAATTGATTTTTAAATGTAAAAAAATACTTCATATTTGATTACACACACAAGAATTAAAATATTTTACTGTATATTTTTGTTACTAATACATTTAAATTAATATTACATTTTAATATCTTCTTAGGAGGTATGGAACAAGTTGCAAGAAATTCCATATGGATCAACACAGACTTATGGAACTCTTGCAAAAGAAATGGGAAGACCGGCCAGTCATTCTCGAGCTGTTGGCGCTGCATGTGGAGCTAATCCTCTATTACTTGTGATACCTTGTCACAGACTGGTTGCAAGCGGCTCAAAAGGAGGTTTTAGTTGTGGAATGGATCGTAAAGAATGGTTAATAAATCATGAAAGCAAATCTTGAGAAATATAAATGTTCAAATTTTAAATGTTCCATTATTATAATCCAAAATACTCGTAGATGCAAAGACTTACAATATGTATGAGGTTCACATTTGAATAGAACACATTTAAGGTTGCATAGGAAATTGTTTTCTTTGCTTGTGTTTTAAGTTTATATAAAGTAGTAAAAAGAATTTGATGACAAATATGCCACTGATTGCACTTATTATGTAAGAACATAAAGAAAATATTTACTTTGAATATGGTAAGAAATGTTTAAATAAAGTTATATGAAACTCAATTTTAATTTTTAACTTCACAACTTCATTAATTGTATGTTCTATGTAGCAATGTTTGGGTGAGCAAACCTGTTAAAAGATAGCTTGATGAACTGTAACCAAAATATACAATCCAAGTTAATACAATTCAATAAAAAGCTATTAGCAATTTAAAAGTCAATATTCTATTTATCAATATGGCTTTATCTATAATCTGTAATTTTTATATGAGTATAAGAATAAAAAATATTAAATCAAAATTTAGACACCTAATATAGCAATATATGATGATAGATTTTTATTGCACATGAAATATAATATACTTATATATTATTTTTGCATCATTTTGTAAATTAAAAGAATACTCAATTTAAGATAACTTTATGTCAAACCATTAATAATCACTAACAGCCACAAAGCCTTAATGTACGATTTGGAGTATCTCTATTATACTGTTAGTAGATTTTACTCTAACATTTGACTTTATTCCAAAGTCAGTAGAATAAAAATTGTCTTTCTTCTCTTTACATATTTGCTTTGACAGTAAATAAAACTTAAAATGATTTTTCAAATTGTTGTATTATTTACATGTGTATAAATTATATTCTTTATTTGAAAAATATATTTTAGTTTTTAAAATTATAAAAAATACAAAAGCTATATTAAATAGTTTTTAAATTATCCTTGTATCCTAAACTAGCGTTTAATACATATACTTAACACATATTAGCCTACAAGTATAGTTTGTATTTATTATATTACATATTAATATTATATAATCTCATTTAAGTACATACATATTTAAGTGTAAATCAACGATTTTATTGTGTTTTAATTAAGAAGTACCTACTTACAATACTGAATAGCAATAAATAAGTACAAATCGAATATGGTCAATGTTAGAAAGGATTTTCCATTAAATGGATTTTCTTATTTTACATTTATTTAAATAGTAACTATTTCAATAGGTGCAACCGATTGTTTCAGGAGTACCCTCGCCTGTTCAGATTGTAGTAGAGTCCCTTGAGCTGCACGAGCTGCGCGTGAGTGCCGCGCTCGGCGACGCGCCCGTCGTGCAGCACGCAGATGACGTCGGCGTCGCGCACCGTGCTGAGGCGGTGCGCGATCATCACGCACGTGCGCCCCGCCTTCGCCGCGTCCAGCGCCTCCTGTACCACCTGTTTAAGAGAGACATCAGATTCTCGCTGTATCCCTCTGCCTACCCTGCACACAGCAGGGTAGGCAGAGGGAAACCTAGTGTTGAGACACTCCGTTCCCCACTTTATACCGGATTCTGGAGGCATTGCGTGTTGAGTGGCAGAACTCGACGCCGCGCTTTACCTCGACACCAGAGTGAAGAAATGGAAATATAAATTTTAAGCAAATATTTCATCTCCTCAAGTGGGGATCGAACCCATAACCAGTCGGTTTTACAGTCACACTGTGCTGCTGCGCCACGACCGGCCTTAAGAGAGACGCAATTCAAATTTCAAGTATTCTTTCTTCAAATTGATTTTTGCAAGCATTTTAGAATCGCCTAATAAACACAAAGCACGTGGTGCAAATAAAGTACAAGCTCTGAGGGCAGTTCTGCTAAAGAGCCGGCGAAAAACCCAATGCTTTCTGGAAGGCACAGTTCATTTGAATTCTAGATAAACAACGACAATTTTTACCTTTTCACTTTCTGTGTCCAACGCGCTGGTGGCTTCGTCGAGCAGCAACATTTTAGGCTTTCTTATTAAAGCTCTAGCTATAGCTATCCTCTGCTTCTGACCTCCGGAAAGCTGTGTACCTTTTGACCCAATATTTGTATCGTAGCCCTATATAAAAAATGTTTATTTAGAAAATATAAATTTATTTGGGAAATGTTTTTTTTTTCAAAATGAAGTGTATTTTAGAATAATTATACTAGTTTAGTTCAAATTTTTCTAAATTAACATATACATTTATACATATTCATTTACAAACACTGATTTAATGGTGAAATGTAATAACTTAAACAAGAGAAGAAGTACAGTAGAAATTATGGAATGTAGTAGTAAGTAGTGGGTACCATAGGTAAAGATGTGACGAAATTATGTATGTTAGCTTGTTTAGCAGCTTCAATGATTTCATCCATTTTAAGCTTTTGTGAGTTGTCCCCATAAGCGATGTTCTCGCCTATAGTGCGGTCAAACAGGATTGGCTCCTGTTGTACGAATCCGATTGTCTTTCTTACGTCTACGAGGCGTATTTTTGGTAGGGGAATTCCGTTTTGGGCCTAAATGTATTTCAAAAAATATATGAATAAGTATATTTATTTTAAAAATAAAAATATATATTTTTTATTTATATAGGTAATATACATCATGTTTTCTCCTTTCTTACCACTATGCCTTCATCAGGATCGTAATATCTCTCAAGCAATTGTATGATGGTGCTCTTCCCACAACCACTTGCACCAACCAATGCTATTGTTTTTCCATTTTCTATTTCTAAATCTAAGCTTTTAAGGACTTGAATAAGTGGCCGTGTTGGGTATTTGAAGGATATATTTTGTAAACTCGCTTCTCCAGTACCATTCTATAATAAAAGTTAAATATTATAGAAATTTAATTATTTTATTTACACAATTTTATTGTATATACGGTCTTCATCTAGATGATTTTTAGATTAACAAAGTTTATACTGTTATTCGACACTTAGGAAAGAAATTAGTTATTAAGAAAATGTCTAAAAATTAAAATATAAAAAAAATTAAAACTAAAGTATAAAATTTTGAACGTAGCAGGAAAATTTTTATACGTTTTCTTAATAAGCATTTGAAAAGTGAGATAATATTTTAATATTTCCTCGCTCTGGTATCAAGCCAAAGCGAGGTGTCGCTACGCGCGGAGTCGGCCTCCAGAAAAGTGGGAAAAGAACGAACGAAATCAAAAGAAGAACGGACGTGTCATAATGGAAACGGAGTATCTTAAACTTTTAACACTAGTTTCCCAGGTCCCCTTTACCTATCCTTATAAGTGCCGGATACAGCGACAAGCTAAAAACGAAACTTACGAAATTTTCGACAGCTGGTTGTGCTGGATCTGTGATTTTAGATTCCCTGTTCAACAATACGATAACACGACTTGCTGCTTTAATTCCTTTCTGGAAGTTAGGGGCGAAGGCAAAAGCTTGTGCCGCGGAAGATGAACCCATTAGAAGTGTTTGAGCTGATCTAAAAAATATATTGTTTTGTAATATATCAATTTCCCATTATTTTTTTAATAATACAAAATACGGCATTCGCTCTGCCTCTGTTCTGTTATTTAAACATTTTTAAAATGTTTTTCCATACTTAGAAAAGAAAAATACTTTTTCTTTTACTTATAATAATATAAAAAAAAATTACGTACCAAGCGCCAATTCTGACCACTAGGCCAGATTAGAGAAAATGAGCACTCTCAATGGACGATTTCAAATAGGCGCGAGGGGTCAATTTCCGTATGTTAACATTTTAATATATTTTCTTAAAAAAACTATAATTGAAGTATTTGTCTGCGATTTTATTATTACCAGAACTAAATATATTGATTTTGGTGATACATACACCTACTCATTCATAATACCTACATGTTAGTTTTAATACCTACCTACATAATTTTTTTTAAATATTAAAATATCCGAACGAGTCAATATTCAGAAATTATAAGATAATATTAATTTCTTCTTAATTATACTTTTTCTGACCAATATAAATAGCGTGTTTACGTGTGTCTAGATACTCTAATGCACTTACTTTAGAATAACATCATAACCGACACCTTGGTACACCATAAGGTTACCTCCGTAGAACAAAGTAGCGGAATACACAAAGTTGAAAAGTCCTCGTGAGAGACCAAAGACAAGTCCACGCCAATGTGCAGATTTTTTAGCGATATAAAGAGCAGGTAAAAGCAGTTTTGCATATTCCTCAACAAATGTTTGTTCTCTTCCTAAAGACGCGACAGTGCGGACGTTCGATACCGCCTCCACTGCAACCTGAAATATGGGTAAATCTAGTAATGCCTTCAGATATTTTTCCAAAAAAACGGTATAGAAGAAATAATACGTATATAGGTTTATATCCTAGTAATTTTTTTAAGTTCTCAGTTATTACATTTGATTATTATAATTTAGCGCGGTAGGCAAATATATACCTGTAGATAGTAATAAGATTAAAGACACTCCGTTTTCCATCTATTTCTAGGAGATCTTGTGTGGCGGTACTCAACATCGATCTTATCATACCAGCATAAAGAACGCGGACGTTGGAACATAGTGCCCAGAGGTCATGAAAAAATGTAGTAAGTGGTAACCTATTTAAAAAATCCATGTTTTACCTTCGAACTGGACTCCATAGTTTTTGCAGTACCAAACGATTCGGCTGTAACCATTCTTCCTTGCTTGTAAAGAACAGCTGCCATCAATGGAACAAATGCCAAAGCAACCAATCCTAGACGCCATTCGTAGTACAAAGAAACACCAAGTGCGAAACTAAATGTGCCAAATGCTTGTAGCACTGTTCCAATTCTTTGACCTGTAGCCTAAAAAAAAAAAACTTTTTTTGTCACACTTTCATTCTATCACATTTTTTAATTAAGTTTATACCTATGTTAAAAAAGATATTTTGTCATCTGGTATCATTAAAAATTGGACTTAAAATAATAGCACTTGTACCACGTGGATGTACTCCCACTTTCCAGCCTATCACGTCGAATAACCTTTGCGTCATTTCTATAAATATTTAGTTTTTTAATTTGATTTTATTGAATATTTTTACATCTCTCTCTCTCTCTCTCTCTCTCTCTCTCTCTCTCTCTCATCGAGTATTTTCCAATGTATCAGGGTAGGTACATAGTACTTAGTAACTTAATGTTAAGACACTCCGTTCCCCACGTTTCGTCTATTTATTTATAGTAGAATAAGGTCGTTGATTGAACATAAATCTACCATCGTGGTCATATAGCCAGATATATTTAGATCCATATACTAATATCTATACTAAGTTCCATAATAGCAGTATAAAACTTTCATACAAAAATAGGAAGTAAAAGTTGGGCAGACGTTTATTTTCATATTCTGGACATCCACTAAGAAGGGAATTTGAAACATTTTAACCCTAAAGGGATGAAATAGAGGTTGAAAGTTTGTATGGAATTTTTTTTTAATCTGTACCGATTTTTATAAAATTTGAAATTCAGACTCTTAAAAATATTTCATTGAACATGTGTTTCATGGTTTTTAAGAATTCACCCCCTAAGGGTTGAAAGGAAATAAGGGGTTGAAAGTTTATATGGAAAAATCTTTAAATTGCCACCGATTTTTATAAAAAATTAAATTCAGACTGTTAAAAATATTTTATTGAACACATGTTTCATGTTTTTTTTAGAATTCACTCCTAATTAGCGGGCGAAGCCGCGCGCGCCCTCTAGTAAAGTTATATATCCAACTTACTCCCTGTACAGAGGCTGCTTCTCCAGATAGACGCGCGCACAAAGCGCCTGTAGAGTTGTTTTTATCATCAAAGAAACCAATTTCTTGCTGAAGTAGTTTCTCGAATAGTAATTTTCTTAACCTAGCCGTTAGATATTCACCAGCAACGCCATACATAGACACCTAGAAAGAGAAGATATACAATAGATGTATTATGATATAGGTAAAAAGAAAAATAGGTTTATAAAATATATTTCTAATTATTTTTTTATACATATAATAGATAAGAATTAATATCGTACAAATACCTAAAAATATTTTTATTAAAGTACTTACACATAATTTTTTAATTAGATTATTTATTTTAAAATTAAAAAAGCAGCTTAGTACTAAACTTTGTTTTCCCTTACCATGATAAAGTTAGTAACTCCAGAGAAAACACCGACTCCGACAAATATAAGCGCATATTTTCGCACTTCCGCAAACACAGCATCCGTGTCCGGATTAGAAAGTACCTATGGAATTTTATAATATATTATTAGGTTATATTTTATATAATTAATAAAAAAATGTGTTTATCGAATATTAAATGCTTAAAATGGTTTTGATGAGATAATTTTTGCAATAATAAATTTTCAAGTAGATACTTTTCTTGCAAAAAAAGAAAAAAAACAATAAATGTGAGTGAATATTTTATTTAAGTTTTTTAATAAAGTATGCATCAATTTGTAAAAACGAAATAGACAGATGGAGATTTATGATCGTGACGCTCCGTATTCAATCCCCTTATTACGTTAATCTTAAAAGTTATATAGAAATTAATAAACAACAAATCAGAACATTTTTGTTTTAATATTTTGATAATCAAATGTTATATAAAAAACAGACTTACTCCTAGAAAATCTCCAAGTATGACAGCAAGTAAAGGCATAGAGAAGCCACTGATAAGTGAAGAAAAACTTGCAGCTGTGATTGACTTCCATTCTGGTGCATTCAACTTCACGACTCGGGCAAAAGATATATCCTCGGCTTCCACTAATGAGTCATCCTCCTAAAAAATAATTATAATATTATAGAAATAAAACTGACTTTTTGATTATCAACTGGATCCCATAATCAGAACCTAACCAAACTTTCATCAAACTACCCTTGAAGTGTAGTATCCTTTTCAATAAAAAAAAACATCGTTATCGGTTGGCGGGACATTGAGTTATTTATCCATTTGTCGTGCGCATACTTAATGTTAATTTAAAACATAATTTTCTCATATATAGATCCATTTGTCAGTAATGTACCAAGTTAAAATGGGATCACACGGGAAGCACCAGCTTTCAAATAAAGAATCGTCAAAATAGTTTCACCCAGTCAAAAGTTCTCAGGTAACAAACATAAAAAATACAGTCGAATGAATAACCTCCTTTTCTTACAGCAATCGGTCCTAAGACATTCAGTTTCCTAATTTTAGTGAAATTGCGTGTTGCGTATCACAACTCAACGACGCGTTTTGTCTACCATGGGAAATTTAAACAATAAGTAATTCAAATATTCTTTATTCTCCCAATTGAGCATGGAACAGACATCCATGGTGTTTTCAGTCAGTTCCACGATGACTTCAAATATTATATATTATATATTTTGCCATACGGGACTTAATGTGACAATCTAGTAATACATTCCTTAATTTATTACCCTCTTTAATTAAGAGAGAGCGAAAGCTGAGGCCAATCGTGACGCAGCGGCACGAAAGTGTGACTGTAAAATCGACTGGTTGTGGGGTCGATCCCTACTCGATGAGATGATATATTTACTTAAATTTATATTTCCATTTCTTCGCCCTGGTGTCGAGGTTAAGCGCGGCGTTGAGTTCTGCCACTCAACACGCAATGCCTCCAGAATTCGGCAGAAAGTGGGGAACGGAGTGTCCTAACACTGGGTTCCTTCTGCCTACCCTGCTGTGATACAGCGTGAAGATTCTGACTGATTTGATTTAATTAAGAGAGAAAGATAGAGAGATAAAAACACTTGATACACTTACTTGCATTCTGGTTTCCAAATGTTCTTCTTCTTCTTTTTCGCTTAAGACAGACACAGTACGGCCGAGTTTATTGTCTTGTTCTATAAAATTATGCTTTTTTTAAATAAACTTATTTTGTCATATTTATAGTATAAAACAAGAATATTTTGTGTTGGTACCATAAGCATTATTTCTAAATTCAAATTAATACAAAATAATTTAAAAATATAATTTTTAAAAAGTTTAAATATAATTTCTCTAAATTAAAAAGAAATCAGCTTCACGCTGTATCCCGCATTCAGCAGGGTAGGCAGAGGGATCCTAGTGTTAAGACACTCCGTCCCCCAATTTCCGTTGAATTTTCGAGACATTGCGTGTGGCGGAACTCAAAGTCGGGCTTATTGCCTTTGTGCCAGAGCGAAGAAATGAAAATATTATGAAATAATAATTCATTACCTCGTGTCCTCGAGGTCCTCGAGAGATCAAACCTATAATTTATATAAATGTTTAAAAATCGTAAAACTATATTTGATACGTTAATACGATAGAACAAAATGCTTAGATATCTAGACAACCACACATCTCTTAATGAACATAGTTTATCTGAATTGATTTAAATCTCGGACTTAAAGATAGGCCGTCACAGTGAATTATCGCGCACTTTAAGTCATAATATTGAAATAAAAATGCATTATTATCAAATTACCCGATTCATTCATGTCAGGGGATGATTGTAGCATCACCATATCGTAATAATGTCCTTTTTTGCTCATCAGTTCTTGGTGATTACCAAATTCAACTACATTTCCGTTTTTGAATACATAAATCTTATCAACATTTCTGATAGTGGTTAATCTGTGCGCCACAACTATTGTCGTTCGACCTTCTGAAGCCTAAAAAAAATTTTTATAAATTATATAAATATAAATTATTTATATGAATATACTGAATTATGTAGTAAATACTGAAATATAAATTTAAAGTTTTAAAAGTTAAGGACTTGAAAACTTTTACCTTATCGAGAGCTTTTTGAACTTTGGCTTCAGACGACGTATCCAAAGCGCTAGTTGCTTCGTCCAGCAGTAAAATGCGAGGGTTCCGAACGAGAGCTCGCGCTATGGCTATTCTCTGTTTTTGTCCGCCGGATAGAGATGCACCGCGTTCTCCCACTAATGTATCGTATCCCTGTAATCAAATTGACTCTATTAACATTATTTTAATATTGTTAGATTTAGATGTCAAATTAATTTATATATGTAGGCGTATTGTATACTATATATATGTACATACGTACGGTACATTCGTACGGTTAATACAGTATTTGTATACTTTTTAACAAACAACCTAACACTCCACTATTTTTTTATTTATTTATTCCATAAGTCGCACAGAAGTTATTTAAATTTTATATATTTATATTTTGCATGATATTGAAGGTATCGCTGAACGTCATGATGCCCTATTGTGATGTCAGTTGTCCAAGTAGAAAAAATTATAAATACATATTGCGAAATAAATCAAAGTATGAACAAAAGGTGCGTCGATCAATTGATAATTTATTTAAATATAAAAAAAATGATTGATTAAAATATAAAAAAATTGAAATAAATTTTATAATTCCAATCAAGTGATGCTTAATAACTTACTGAAGGCAGTTTCATAATGAATTCGTGTGCATTTGCTTGTTTAGCGGCTGTTTCGATTTCCTCGTCTGTGGCATCTTCTCGACCGTAGCGGACGTTTTGTTTGACCGTAGTATTGAACAACACTGGCTCCTGGCCGACGAGACCTATCTGCGCTCGCAGCCATCTTACTGATACTTCTCTAACGTCATTGCCATCTATTGAAACCTAGTCATTAAGAAATAATATTGTTTTTACGTTTTTTCTATATATAATTATTCTGTTCCCAAACGACAAATTTATCATAACTCCAGAGTGTACTGTCATTTATCCTCCGCTTAGCTTGTCTTTGCTGGATTGTACAGAATGTTCATTTGAGTCTTATATGGACGTCGTAGATATGAATTATATATTGAAAATATTATAAAACATAAATATTTTTTTTTTTAAAATGTCGGCAGCATAAAGATTTCAATTTGCATTTTTAACGCCGTTTACCTGTAACCTGTATTTTAGCAGTAAAGAATAACGACTTAAAAAAAATGTTTTTCATTAACATTAGTGTAAGTACACGTAAGCAATATCGTGAATATAAAAACACACATCACCGTAATGTCTGAATAAACATAAAGTGTTGATTATTTAGAGTGCTGCTAGTGCTGGTGCAAGTATATATCGGTACACAATATTTTTAAGCCGTTTACTTTTTAAATTCATTGACTGAAACTTGATAACACAATAAAAATACGTTTATTATCATTTTCACGTTCACATCACGAAAGCTGCTATCAATATAATCGATTTATATAGATCTTACATTCCCATCAACAACGTCGTAGTATCTAGATAACAGTTGAATGATAGTAGACTTGCCGCATCCTGAATGTCCAACCAGCGCGACAGATTGACCTCTTTGTACACTTATATTGACACCCTTAAGGACCTAAAATTTATTTTAAATATTATTAAATTATTCCCTTTTCCATACTTTTTATATCTAAAATATTAATATATAAAATTTTTACAAAATTTACTCACGGGAACATCAGGTCTCGAAGGATAATGAAATATAACATTCTTAAATTCTATGTTTCCTTCAATTGTAGAGGGTGTAAAGCCACGATTCATGAACGGATTGATATAAGGTACATTGTCAATCAAGTTAAAAATTTGTGCGCCCGCCCCACGCGCCACTCCAAACACCTCCATAAGCGTGGAAGATATACCAAAGTTGGCAGAACCCATCATAACACCGAAAAACACCTAATAAAAAAGTGAAAAACTTACTACACTTTTCATAATATAGTAGTATTCTTCATGGTATAAATAAAAAATAGGAAGTGGAAAAGGTAAACTTAGAGACGTGAGTGATGTAACCAGTTTTCCAGGTTATTTGCTTTTTCTCTGTATATTTTGAAAATTGCATTAAAATGTCAAGATGATACAATATGAATGTAAAGAAATAAAGTGTTTTAACTTAAATAAAACTTTTTATATTTAAAAAGGTAAATGAAACAGAAAAATTCCCAACTCACAGCAATCATCGTATCAACGTCGTATGTTTCGGGTTCTTCTACCATAAGTTTGTATCCGAACCAGAAAGACATAGCGTAGGCGCAGAATATGCAGAAAAACAATGTACCCATCGCCATGCCATTAAAAAATCCTAGAAATATAAAATAATGTTGCTTGGTATTAATAATATTTAGTTTTCTTTTTACTTTATTTAAGTATAATTATTTTGTTTTATGATAATATGTATAGATATTTTGCGTCTACCTTTTTTTATATTAATTTTTCTTGCTTCTGAAAGATGTTCTTCATATCTTTCTATTTCTTTTCTTTGACCGCTAAAAGCATAAACAGTCCTAACTGCTGCTAATACCTCCTCCGCTATAGCGCCAGCTTTTCCTGATGCCAAAGCCTCTTTTTTAGATAACCTTGATGCGATCTATATAGATAATATAATATTTATAATATTCGTGTAGTTTTAAATCCTAAGACTGTAAGCTCGACGACTATAGGTTCCATCCCGATTCGGGGGAATGAAATGTTTAATATTTTCTTTTCCTCGCTCTAGTAACGAGGAAAAGCACGGCGTTGAGTTCAACGAGAGTTGGGACCATTAGACGCAAATCGCAATGCCTTGAGAATTTCGATGGTAAGTGGGGAACGGAAGTGTCCTGATGGGAACGGAGTGTCTTAATACTAAGTTCCCAGGTTCCTTTTGCCTACGTTGCTACGGAGAGATACAGCGTGAAGTTATATTACAAAATGGCTATTATGACGAATTAAAGAAGACTTTTTTTTGAAGAAGAAGATAGTTGGAGGTTCAAATTGAAAATAAAAAATATATGGTACTCACCAATCCAGCCAGACCAACCAAAAAGAGTGTTACAGGGAAAGAAATTAAACATAATAAAGCAAGTTTCCAACCCTTAATAAGTGCCATGACTATAGAACTAACGAACGACGCCTGGTAAAAAATAAACGTTGCTAGTTTTTCTCCAATTCCGTCTTCTAATTTAACAACGTCACTAAAACATTAAAAAATATTATTTTTTTATAAATAGTTTTCACTATAGATGTAAATTAGGAGACTGAAACACAAAAATAACCAAAAAATCTAAATAGGTGAAATTTGTTAACTTACTCCGTCATTTTAACAGCAAAATCGCCGGTTTTATGAGTGTCAAAATATTCGAAATCTTGGTTAAGCGCTGCTTTCAGATATTCTTGTCGAATTTTGTATACCTTTTGGTAAGCAGTAATAAAATAAATATGTATTAACGTTTAATTTATTCAAATATCTTTACACTTTTGTGCTATACCACACTTACGAAAAAAAAAAGATATAAGATATTAAAAAACATTAGATTATAAATAATTTCAATATAAATGCAAATAAATAATATCTTTTATAAATAACTATATTATAGATATTTAAAAATATATATTAAACCTTATGTTGGTATAATTACCTGGTTATATGCTGCTATATTCATAAGTACAGTTGCAGCATATGATAGAATTACTAGAACAGCCCCTACTATACTATTATAGATTGCAAAATCTCGGATTGCATCAAGAAATACTTGGACTTTTGGTTCTCCCGCTTGTACTGATATACCAAATTCTACCATACTTTGTAACAAGGATGAGAAAAGAAGCGTGTTTATAGGAGTCATGCATCCACATACTATAGAAAATATGATTGCTAAAAAAATGTACAGTTTATCCATTCCGGAAGCGAAACGATACTGGAAATTAATTATTAAATTATTATTTGAATTATTAAATATTTAAAAAAATAAATTAATCATAAGAAAAATAATTAATTATTTAGAAAAACAAATAAAAAGAAAGAAAAACTCACTAGTGTGATGAATGATACGCTCGGTACTTCATTTGGACTTTCTGTGTCGGCATTACTAAAATAAAATTAAATGCATGGGTAAAATGTAGCGAAATTTGTTATGCTGAAATGTATTATTTATAATCTGATAAAACAAAAACTATAAAACATGGTTAAAAGACTTCTAAATATGTACCCAACACAAAAAAAAGCTTTTGGGAAATTATATATTATCCATATACGGATAAAGAGTGTATGTAAAGCCGTTTAATTAAAATATAATTTATGTTATAATAAAAATAAAATAAGCTTGAAATAGTGACCGCAAAGTGGCAATGTAATTAAGTTGTATTTATTATCAAGGCATGCGCCAGCGTATCCAGTGAATGTGAAAAGCTGGAAATGCGGGTATACCTACTATTATTTTACACGAACCATTTCAAACTACAATTGAGCATGAAATTTTGCATATTTGTTAAAAATGAATTTAACTGAAACGATTATTGATATTATACGTTATTGATATTATTTTATTATACGTATAAAAACGGTTAAACACAAAAGCGTTTTTTAATTAAAGAAAAACGCGCTCATAGGATAAGAAACAAAAAGTTCCTTTGATTTGCGCGTTAATCCAATTTTTTTGCTGATTTTTTGCATAATATTAGTTTACAAGTGTAAACTAATATTTTTTACGAGCCGAGTGTTGACACACTGTTCCCCATTTTCCGCCGAATTTTAAAGGCTTTGGATGTTGAGTGGCAGAACTCAACGCCGCGATTTGCCTCGACACCACAGCGAAGTAATGAAAATATAAATTTAAACAAATATTTTACTTCTTCGAGTGGGAATCGAACCCACAGCCAGTCGAGGCTGATCTCAAGTATAGAAGTAAAGATATTGTAATTTCTATTGCTTGAGAGAAAGTGTAAGAGAGGAGCATGAAAATGGAGTTTTTTTAACTATACATCTGGTACCTATCGTATTATTATTTTTCAGTAAGCACTTCTATATAATTTTAAAAGCGTCACTGTATGAATCATACTTTTCAAAACTTTTATTTCACAACATAATAAAATAAATAATATAATTATGATCGTCGATTTCATTGTATTAAATATTGTCATAATAAATAATTACTTTTATTTAATTGCACTATATTTACTATTTGTCTAATTTTATTTTGGTCCTATATTATTTTAGGTTTTTGTAAGCTACAAGTAATATCTTGTAAGTGTGTTTAAAATATTTTTCTCATAATAAGCTTATTAAACTTTGGGACGTATGTCCCAAAATGCTAAGCTCTGTTAGGTTTTTTTGCCGTTTCCTTTAAGCGGAAATTATGATATTTTTTAGCGTCATGCTGTATCCTATAACGCGGTAACCAGTGTTTACTTCCGTTCCCTACTTATCGCCGAGTTCTAGAGGCATTGCGTGTTGTGTGCCGGAAATCAGAAGTCAAGTTGACAGAGACAAAAATTAAAACAATACATATTTTCATTATTCCTCTAGTGGGAATTGAACCACAACCTGTGGCGCATACAGTCCCACGCTTGCAACCCTGCGCCATGATAGACCTCAAATGATGGTGAAAATTTTAATAAAATAATGTAAACATTGTATGTAGGCCGGTCGTGGCGCAGCGGCACGAGCTGTGACTGCAAAACCGACTGGTTGTGGGTTCGATCCCCACTCGAGGAGATGAAATATTTACTTAAATTTATATTTCCATTTCTTCGCTCTGGTGTCGAGGTTAAGCGCGGCGTTGAGTTCTGCCACTCAACACGCAATGCCTCCAGAATTCGCAAGAAAGTGGGGAACGGAGTGTCTTAACACTAGGTTCCCTCTGCCTACCCTGCTGTGTGCGGGATACAGCGTGAAGCTAATAAATAATAATAATGTAAACATCGCTCTGTGGTTAGAACGAAAGGTAGATCCCACATAAATTAAAATGATAATTAAAAATAAAACACCTTAAAAATTTTAAAAAATGATAATACTTCATCACTAACATGAATAGAAACTATAAATATATTTTAATCCAAGTCTATGTATCTTCGTATCCCGCACATAAATAATGCAACTAATGTTCTAGAAAATAATTATAATCGATTTCGCGAAGCATGAACGATAAAAGCTAGCAAAGGGTTGTGCAAAATTCATTGAATTAAGCTATATATGTAAATTAACACTAATAAGTTCTTTGATTTTCAAGATTATTACACATTTTAAATAAAACTATTTTAACCGGATTAATCGTGTATATTTGGTATTATACATTTTTGGAACCCGACATTTCGAACACTTTACAGTAGTCCGTGGTCACGGATAGCCTACTAGAGTCTTCGGTTAAAATAGTTCCATTTGAAATTAACACTAGTATAATATATTTTATTTAGATTATTTTTTAGTAGCTTCACGCTGTAGGAGGATAGGTAGAGAGAACCTGGAACCTAATTTTACGAGTTTAAAACACTCCGATCCCCACTTTCCGCCAAATCCTGGAGCCAGGATGAGAGATGATGAGAGGCGAAATTCAACGCCGCGCTTCGATTAACGTTAGACAAATGTAAAAATATTATACTCAATTATATTATATTAAATTCGTTAATATTAATATGTGCAAAATTGTAAGTCATTTGTAAATATCCTATACACATAAATTTCACAATATTTTTTTCTTACATACCTCTCTTTGTCATTCGCTGATCCATTTTTAGTAAATTCCACATTCGATAAATCGTTTACTGTGTAAGTTTTCTTCCCTTTCTCTTCCAGATCCTTCATTTTTGCACCGCTTTTCTAATATAATTTGCCAATATCACTGTTCTTTAGAAATATATGTTTTTTTTACAATTTTATAAGCATTTTACGTATTCAGCGCCGCGGTCGTTACAGACTCTGCTTTGACAATCGACTGGTTATCAGTAGATATTGATACGTGTATTATCAGTCCCATATATATATTATATATATACATTTTTGTATTTAACACATCTGTCGCCCTATTATCCTATACCTACGAATATAGGATGCTCATCAAGCATTTCTTTTAAGTTTGGTAGACAACTGATACTGTAATAATAAATATTAATATTAAAAATAACTAATTTAGGTAAAAATTGACAATTAATTCTTCTAACATTTTAATAATTATATTATCAGAACATCGAATAGTCGAATAGATTTGGTTATCGTTAATTATGTTTTATGCATTCCGGATAACATACAGTGGTATTGTGTCCTCTAATTTATATAAGATAATAATAAGATAATGTAAATTTAATCTTTATTACGCACTGTTTGCTTACAGCGTGTACTAGTTGTTATCATTGTCAGTACAAAAGTACAATAGAGTACTGTGCCAGATTGATTAAATCATTAGAGGCCCGAATTCAAATCCTTTTATGTTAAGAGTTTTATATCAACAACAACGTAACGTACAAAAACTGTAATATAGATATAATTTTTCTATTAAATTACCAATTAAATTAGCCCTGAAATTAACCTATATTACCTTGATATACTATTACATATTTGTTTAATCTATGAGTTTCAATGATTAATATTGCTAGCTGAAATAAATGTTTAACAAGATAAAAAAAGAAAAATGATATTAACATGTAAAAACTAATAAGTGTTATAAAAACAACAAAGTAAGAAATATAGAGCAGAATATATTAATTTATCGTGTACAATTTCTATTATTTTTCACTTACCTTGTTGAGTGCTTAGAGGCGGAACACGACGCCGCGCTTTTGCCTCGACACCAGAGCGAAGAAGCGAAAATATATATTTTATTCTTTAGAAATTTAACAAAATCACTCAAAACGCTTAAAACTTATGCTAAAAATTCAAATCTTACGTCTTTTAATCTCCTAAAGCATTAGTTTTATAAACACAACATTATTTCCTTTATAAACACAACATTGCCCAATTTAAATATTATAAAAATATGAAAAATCGTAATTGCTTAATTCTTTAACGCTATATTAGAATTATTCTAATTAAATAACTTTTTAAGCATTTATTATGTAAAACTTCTATGCTGTAGATATAAAACTTCCATGTTTTTGGACTTACATTATACAACTCCGCTTACGTGCTAATAATAGATCGTCCATGAGATGCTTTTGCGTGTAATACCAATAGTTAAATAGGTCAAAATGTTTGACTTCATACTAAGCACGCCCATCGAATTCAATTATTCTGAACAAATACAAATAAAAATAAACTAGATATATTGAACATTGAGAATATTTAATGATTCTTATAACAAAAATAGAAAGTAAATAGAAAAATAATAATTGAAATAATGGTATATAGTAGGAACTAATAATCTGTCACAAATGACATGACAAACAAAAAATATTTAGCAAGCAAGAAAGCTCAAGCAAGAAATATTTAATAGCTTAATTTTAAAAACGAATTTAATGGCAAATTATTATAATTTAGCGACCGGCGTTAAGTTTATTTGTGTACACATTCAAAATAAAAGACAATTTTATTTTTAATGATTTATTGAGAAAAAGGATAAGAAAATATATTTTGTTTCAAATAATTTCGAAGATAGACATTATATTTTAGACTATTGTACATGTAGCGCTATACAATGGTCTAGCTTTGTAGGAGTATGATGGTATAAGTGACCACCACTGATGCTATTGAAACTAGCAGTGGGTAGTCGAGGCGCATGAAGTAGTACATGTGGAAGTCAATAGATTGGGACTGCACAAGGCTCTTAAAATTGGTAAACGCTGATAACACTTCATTATCTGTAAAATGTAAAATATAAAAGTTAAAAAAAAATATGGCGTTATATATGATGTTTTGTAATAAATTAAATTGTATATTAATTGAGGCGGTTGTGGTGATGAATTTTGGGGGTTATGGGATTTTAATAATTCTTCAGCCTGGAAGATAAAGAGCGGTGTGAAGTTCCACCATTTAGCGTGCATTGTTTCGAAGTGAAAAACGAAGTGCCTTGACATCAAGTTCTCTCTGTCTGCACTACTCTGTGGAAAAAAGCTTTGAAAAAGTATAAATTATTGTAATAAATATGATTTGGTGTCAAATTCACATTACCGAGATTTTTATCAGTGATTAGATGATCCAAAAGGAGAAGTAACCTTTCCCGCTGTCTGTACACGCGTTCACAATGATCAACAAGGCATAATAGCACTACGATGCAAAGTAAAGATCTCGAGAAAGTCGCTATAGCTGGATAATATCCAGAGGCGTAACCGGAATCCTAGTAAAAATTTTATTATTATAACAAAATTTTATTAATGCTAAATAATTATGAGTTATCAAAGGAATGTCCTTTCATATTTATTTCGGAATGTCTTAAATTATTTCTTGATAGATTAATATTATCGTTCTAGTTAGTTGAAAGATGTTCTAAGATCATCCATAGGCCTCGAGGTAAGATGATACCTAGCTATTGCACTGAAATTACAAGCGATATCTGTGTTTTTATCTAGGCTCTATTAGCTTGGCTTTTAGCTTGGCTCTATTTAGCGATCTTAAAGTAAGGTTGATTTTAAGTCGATGATACTTTTATTCCAGGTGGTCAAATGCAATAATTGCCAAATTAGTGGTTGTGTGTTGTGTGTGGTAGTATCAAAAAATACGTGTTGGGGGTAATTTGATTACATAGTATGTTAACGGGAAAATCTGTCTAGCTACGGTAATCTCTTACAACATATAATCCAGATGTCCTTAGAGAACGGGAAAAAGATTACTTCTAATTCAATATAACAATAAGTTTTTGCTGCATTTAGTATAAAATTGGAAGTGTAATCAAAAGCTGGTTACTTCCGGTAACATAGAATTATAAAATTTGGTAAAAAAATTAGGAAAAATTCGAAAAATGGAAATTTATATACATATACATAGACAAAAATCATTACAAACTTATAACCTCCAATCATGAAATCAGTACGGAACCCTTAGGTGGCCGACACTGATTCGCACTTGGCCGATTTTTAAAACAGATAGAAAGATGCACAGATCATCTCGTACGTACAGTGACACGGAGGTGTTCATGATGATCCTTTAGTAGAATTTTAGAAAACGTAAGATATTATACCGTTAGATCTAAAATACTAAATCTTTCGATTACGCCAACAATACAATATTTTTAAACAATATTTTTTTTCCTATACATTTCAGGTGGTCTGTTAAATTTGCTATAATAATAAATAAATAAGCGTTTCAAATAATTTCAATACCGTATAAACTACGAGCATTCTCCCATGAGCGTAAGGGGATTATCTCGTACACCTTTCCCCTACTTTTGGAAAAATATCACTGATTATTAGTTATTACTAGCGGCCTGTAGTTATTTATATCTGATGTAAAACGATTATTCCTAATTTCAATTCCAAAAAAGAAAACAATTCCTCCAAACAAGTGTGGTAGAAGGAATCTTGAATTTGTTGAACGTAACTGTAGGTAAATTTTTACCTGAGTTCCTAATAAAACTAAAACTGCCAAGTTGGTAAATCTGATAATGTCTATCAATAAGCTTGTGTTATTTAGTAACATCTGAAACAAACATGGGAAAGTAATTGATAAAATTGTGATGTTGCTGATATTCAGTTAAAAATATACTTTTTTTTGCTATACAATATTTTTTTTCCTATACATTTCATTTTCTTACTGCCACTCTAGCCCTTACACAAGAGAGGGAAAGAGATTTAGATGTATAAATGGCCATTTCTTAAAATAAGTTTTTTATATATAACAAAGCATTATTTAGGCAAGCAGATAACAGTGCGCCAAATGATACGGCTAAAGGCTAATGATGTACCAACTCCCATTATTCACTACGAATATACAAAGAGGGGATTCAAAGTACTAAAGTAAAACTGCAAACATGCATAGGCAGGAGTGTCGATACATTAAAGTTTCTTCCATAAATTAAAAGGTAATTGGCCCTCAGACAAGATAAGGGGGCCTATCTACTTTTTTGTTACAAATACAATTATTCAGAAATTAATTATTATTCACTTACGATTTTTTTTTAAATAATATAATACCTTCTTTTAAAAAAAATGACAGACTAATCAAACTACGACTAGTAATTATTTTGTCTTACCCTCATGCCATACATTTTGTTAATAAATTTCACTTGCTCTATTAATAATAAATAGCATCTGCTTAGCGACTTCACTTCTTGTCGGTTGGTATCCGAATTTACGATGTCCGAATTGACTGGTCGTAACAAGCCATTGTTGACAAAATGTGTATCTCCACCATCATAATAGAACCAATTTTTGTTAGCAACAATATCACTAAATCTTCCGGAGGAATTTTGGGCACTCATATAGTAATCTTGGATTATATCACCCAAAATAAGCAGCCTAATTTCGACATGTATCACATTCGCAGTGAGGTCTACATTAGACAATATTTTAATAAACATATATACATATGATATTGAATAAACAGTAGTTTGTATGAAACCAAATCCATACACCCAAATTGCGTAATCAAATATGGTGCTCAAGAACCATACAACGAAAAGGAGCGCCATTACTTTCATCAATCTTAGTCGAATTTTGGAATATAGACCATTGCCGATCAATCGGTCAATACAAGCATATTGCTTAGTATACTCGTAACAATACTCTGCTCCGTATTTATATACAAAAAAAACATCCACCACATATTGAAAAATATCGTATACCATTTGAACTATATCGGTGTACATTACTGATACTAATATTGTTTTATATAAATATTCCATTTTGTAATACAATGTGAATACGTTTATACTTCCAGTTACCAAAACTGGTATGGATCTCTTCATTACTTCCCGACAAGGATGTGTATATTTTTGTCTGTGACTATTTAATGAAAATAATTTAAGAATTAAATTTAAAGGAGCAAACGTATATATGATATCTTTTATGTATTTATTATATTTAGAATCGTTTTCCATAATGTTTTTTTTTCTGTGTATTAAAATAAGACTACAATACTTACAACAAGTTTTATCAAAGAGTGGAACGTTAATATGTGCATATAATAGCCACTACTAGCGAAAGACTTTCAATAGAATTACTTTGTCAAAGTAATATAATTTTAATTCTACGAATATAGCGTGTATGTACTAACAGAGCGTACATTTTTGTGTACTATACAGCGTGTTTTTTATTTTCTTTTTTCTTCAATTAATATATATTTGGTTTAAGTGTAGCATACTTTTAAATTTATAATCTTAATAACAACTAAAACAAGCCTTTGCTAGCTTTATACATGTAGTTTTTTTTAGATTCCCGCTGTATCTTTCACATATGTGAAATGAAGTGAAGGACACCCCCCTCGCGGCTATAATTATTATCTTTGCCGTCGTAACAAGAAAGTTTTTATTTTTTTTATTTCGAATTGAAATAAAATATTAGAAAAAGAAGCCGCCCATAGGGCGGTCTCGTCTGCCTGCTGCCGCCACCGCGCTGGCTGGCCGCTTATGTCATATCATTGTTGTACCACGGTGGTCCAAGACGATGCAGGCGGCGCCCGTGTGTCTTGCACACCCTGCACTATAGGTTAAGCCGCCCCTGCGTAGGTAACCTAAGAATCTAATTTTAAGCCCTTTCGTATCCATTGCGATACTTCCGTTCCCCACTGTCCGCCAAGTTCTGGAGGCATAGCGTGTCGAGTGGCGGAACTCAACGCAGTTTTTCGCATAGTTACGAGAGCTAGGAAATGAAAATATTATATATTTCAATACTTCAAGTGGGAATCGGACCCACACTGTCGCGTTTACGCACGCTTGTGGCACTTCGGCCACTACTGGCCACTGTAGCTGTATCATAATATCTTAGTAGTATACGAGTAAGTAATAGACAATGCAAGATCGAAATAATTTGCTTTTGCTTGGAAGCAAAAACTTGGCACCTAGGTTTTTTGCTATTATATATTTTTCAGTAAAGTATAATAAAATTTAAACCTTAAATATTTTTTTTATTTTTTACTCTTTTGAGCACATAATTAATTACCTATATAGTTATTAATACAGTATTTAAATTGTAAATAAAATTTAAAAAGAAATATTTTTTTCTGAGCAGCCTTTACAACTTTTTACAGCACGCGAAATATCGCGTGTCGTATAAAGTTTTATTCATAAAAGGTAATTTGATTGATTAGTTGCTTTAATTTTTAATAACATCAAGTGTATTACGTGCCTTCTATGAAAAGCTTTTTACTTAATTAAATAATTTTATAATTGTCGTGGCAGGGTCTTCACTTCCTATTAGTATTATTATTACAGAAATTTATTAAAAATTATATTTATAGAGAGGGTTAAAAAAATGAAAATTTAAATGTTTTAGAGGCCAGTCGTATAGCAGGGGCACAAAGTGTGACTGTAGATGCGACTGGTTGTGGGTTCGATCTCACTCGAGGAAATGGAATCTTTATTTAATAATATAATAATAATAATCTCTATTTCAGACTTTAGATCCATATAATTTTTGTTAGTATATATTTGCTTAACCTATGTTAGTACATAATTATTAAAATTTATTATTTATCATATATTGAATTCATATGTATATCGTTCCAGTGCCTCCATAGGGGGCTTTCCATTTTACATGCCAATGTGGTGAGGAGAGTGTTAGTGCTGCTCGTGAATCTATCTATCACAGACGCAACGCGCTTACGAATAATTGCGTAAAAATCATCAACTCCTGCCTCCGAGAACATCGTTGACGCACTGCAATGCCGAGGCCTCCCTAGCACCGCCCTCAGCACATTGTTGTACTGGACACGCAGGGCATTGTAGCTGCGCCGCGTAAAGTTAGACCACAGGCTGCAAGTGTAAAATGATTGCCAGTAGGCTCGAAATTTTCAGCAGCACTTTAAACGAAACCACAGTTTTAACTACTCTATAAAAGCCTAATACAATTTCTTTCCCAAAAATGAAAATGTATTTTTTCTAACAAAATAAATAATTAAATTATCGTCGTAAAATAAAACGATGTTTGTCAAGAACCACGTATGCAGGGCATACACCTATCAAAGGGAAACCGCCGCATACGCGTCATTCCGAATTCGAGTCTTATGTATTGGCAGCAAAGCTCAAAATTGTTTAACCTTTAATACTAAAGCTTAAACAATTATAATTTTTTTTAGTAGAATGTGTTTAGCTATATGCTGTTCCTTACAGTGGCGTGCGAGCGGTGCAGTCGCACCGGGCATCAAAAGGAAAAGGGCATCAAAGTCTACGATCAATTCTTTTAATTTTTTTTAATCAAGAATCAAGAAATGTACAAGAAAAATGAGAAAATGAAAATAAAAAATACAATCTCGCTATCATGTCAATCAAACATGAACTATGTTCGATTGACACAATAGCGAGATTGAATCGAACATGAACTTGGGGTCTTCTGACCACTGCCTGGTACGGAGTGTCGTGCCCATTAAGCGCGGCAGCTGCAGATCACCCGCAACTCGCGTCTGGCACTACAAGTCAGCAGATTGGGATGGGATGCGTACATTTTATTCATCTTATCCCTGGGGGCCGGTTTGCTTCTCTTCTGATGATCCTAGTACCTGTACCGCTGCTGTTGCTGACGTGGTTCTACAAGGCATGGAATTTTATATTCCTAGCACTGTAGTGCCAATCGGTGGCAAGTCATAGCCTTGGTTTGATACGTCTTGCAAGTTTGCTGCCTCTAGCAAACGCGAAGTATATCAAATCTGTCAGTTTTTTTTAAAAAGAAACAAAAATAATTTAGTTTGATAAAATAAAGTTTTAATGTTGATATCTGACAAATATTATTGTTGTGAATAACATAGTAGGTACAAATTATATATAGATTTTACGATATCACAAGACAACAAGATATGCAAAATTTCCATAATTTTATAATATTCTTTAGTAAAATTAAATTACTCCACTGAAAATTATATAAAAAAATATATAATTATGTTACTAAAGCCGTCATGACAGTGTCTGTAAACTGTGACGAATGTACGTCCCGGTGGCATGTTTTGCGACACCGGGACACATAAGCAAAAAATGGGACGTCTGGTCACGTTAGTTATTCTTGTTAAATTCATAATAATTTAAAATATTCAAGTATTACTGTGCTATTTGTATGACGCCAGAGCATCAGCAATCTGTAGTTTGACATGGTTAACAGCATTTTCACTCATTTAAATATTTAAAATACTTTTTGGTATTTTTAACACTTTGATGAGCGTAACATTAGTTAAAAATATAGTAAAATTTTTTGTTTAACCAATCACGAATAATTTTAAAAATGCTTCAATGATTTATTTTAATTTCATAAATACTCTGTATAACATCTCTCTCTCTCTCTCTCTGTATAACATTTAAGTGATTTTTTGTTTATTTAATAAATCAATGTGACTTATTTTGCTTAATAATATATTTTTTTAAATCATTTTTTAAATTATGATAAATAGTTGAATAATAAATTGTAATTCGTGTAGTTAGAATGCTGAGAAAGAGAAAGATTGATTAATATTTATTATCTACAAAAAGAAAAAAAATATTACATGTATCTGCATGTTCATTCTCTAATTGTATCTATGGATGTGTGGGAAATTTTATGTAGATCTGTATGAGGTGTGAAATAAAAGGTATTTTGACAGGTCACTGGGAATAGTTATTTATTTATTACTTACTTTGTTCGAAAGGTCATAATTAAAGAACTATTTATCGTTTATTACTTATAGTTCTAGATTCCATTTCATGAAAAGAGTAAAATAGAATCCTATAAAAATTAAAAGCTATTATATTCATTAGAATGTAAAGTCATCTTGTGTCTCAATGGAGTAATTTTTTTTTAATTTGGATTACATGTAAGTAAATGTTTACTTATGAAGCATAACATTGACATCCACAATAAAGTTAAAACTTCACATACATAAACTTTATATAAAAACAAGCAGAAGAAGCTTAGTGTTAAGATACTCCTTTTCCCACTTCCACCGAATTCTGAAGGCATTTTGCCGTAAGTTTTATACTTGATTTTTTGAATTGTGTATTTCAGACTTACAGCACTCAAAATGGGTGGTTGTCGTTGCTCCTATCGAAATTGTACTGTAAGAACCGATGGCAAAACACACATGTTTCATTATCCTGTTTTCGAGAAAGTGAGATGCCACCAATGGCTTATTAATGCACAAAGACTAGATTTTTTAAACCTTAAGGTTTCCCAATTGAAAAATCGAGTTATTTGTCAGCATCATTTTAGAGAGGAGTGTTTTATGAACTACAAGGTACATATAATATTGGTTATATATACAATCTTTAGTATCTTAATGTCACGTTGTAGCCCACATACAGCAGGATAAGCAGAGGGAACCTATTGTTAAGACCAGAGACTCCATTCTGGAAGTGTAGTCTTAAAATTAGTTTTTTTTGCATAAAATCGAAAATATAATACACTTATTCATATATAAAATAAACAGTTTTAATCATTTCAGAAAGACAAGCTCACATTTGAAGCAATACCAACAGAAAATGGACCTTTTTGTGATGCTAGCAAATTTAAAAATCAATCTAAAGAAATTATGAAAGCATATTCAAATGTTATACTTTTAGAAGATATAGAAAATGAGATTTTTAATGATAAAAAAGCAAACTATTCCATAAAATATGGAGATTTCTTAACTAATGGAGAACTTACAGACTCATCATCAAAATACAATTATGATATAACTCTCTCAAACTCTTTATCTAGTTCTAAACTTGATCAAAATAATAAAACAGATATATTTAAACCCCGCTTAACAAGATTATCACTGCCTTCTAAATCCATAAATAAAAGCCCACCTCAACCTATGCTCGTAGTTCCTCCATATACAGACTTAAGTAATCATTTGAATGCAGGTAATGAAGTCAATCAAGATTTAGGGGTAACTAATACTGTCCAATCAAACGAGATAAATGTAAAACAAAATAACCAAGGCAATGATTTCCAAAACAGTGTTGTTAAGAAAGAACCTAAAGTCAAAATTCTATCAGCAAAAAAGATTCAATTACAATGTCCGTTACCAGTTTCGGGAGAATTAAAGAAAGTCTCTCCATCAACAACTTTAAATTTACCTAATAAATCTAATATAAATATTGAAGATTCTAAAAATATAATAAACTTTGTAGAGTCCATTAATTCAAGAGGTGAACCATTTCAACCACCTACTGTAATATCACAGGAATTAGAAATTAAACCATCAAACAACTTCGAAATCTTAGAGGTATTAGATGTACAATTTGATACTACTAGTAGTAGTAAAACAAATCAAACTAATACTGATGCTGTTAATAGAGTAAATGAATCTATTGAAATTCCTCAAATTCAATCCCCTCCAAAAAATCAGAAATTAAAACCAAAAGTCACTCCTGAGAGAAGTGCAGTCATAGAAAGAAAAAGGAAATTTAATATGAGAATGAAAGATGTATTAGAGTCTTGCCTTAATAAATTGGATGATCCTGTTAAACTTAAAGAAAAATCACTTCTTAAACCAGTAGTAAAAGAAAAGAATAGTATAATTAGTTCTAATTTAGCTAAAGACCAAAATCTACCTAATATTCAAGAATACACTCTGGCGTATTTAGATGCTAGCATGAAAAAAATGGAAAGAACATTATTAAATAAAATAGAACAAAACTCACAAAGAATATTGGAATTAAAAGATACAGTAGGTGATACGAAAAAAAAGAAAGAAGCCAATAGAAGGAAATATGTGAACGCTCAAACAAATACAAATGAAGAATGTTACAAAAAGTATCTTTATAAAGAGATTTCGCAATTTTTAAGTGAAGGTTCATGCAGCCTTATATATGAAGAGCTTTTTGTTAATAAATTTACACTGGATCAACAGGCGAGTCCTCAAAAAAGAAAACGCAGAAAATGTGTATGACTAATATAAACAATCACATATAAATAAAAAGAATCACTTCTATCTAATGTAATAAATTTAATGATCACCTTAATTTTAAATTATAAATGAATGCTTTCAAATATTTGTACAGAAAATATACAATATTAAATTTAATATAGATATTGTCTATCATTCTTTTAGTATAAATGTGCTTATTAGTAGATTCCATCTGCCTACCCTGCCAATCGTGTAATATAGAGTGAAGCCATAAGTTCTCGTATTTGGTAATTTTTCTATTATTGATGTAAAATAAGATTTGTATCATAGACTTATTTATTCATTAGGAACGTAGGTATAGAACATTTACCTACCTTCCGATTTAACAAATACATCTAGTAAAGATAATTATGTATAAAATTATAATGAATGAAGATGTGACAATAAAATGTTTTAAATAGGTAGGTAACTGCTTAGGCACTAAAAAAAATTTGTTAATTCCTTTTAATATTTCTTGTTTCCATGTACTTTCCATTTTGCCAATTTAACTGGTAGATACCCCATGTACTACTAAAAATAGAAATCAATTTTCCTTAATCTAGGAATGAATTACAGCTCAAGATCAATCTTGGACTTGACAGTGGTTCATAAATACAGGAGTCTTAATTTAAACTCAAGCAACTGCTCTTAATTTTACTTTTGTAGATCTCAAAATATGATTAAGACTACTGACATATTGTAATTTATAGCAGAGATTAAGTGGGCATAAAATAATCACTAAATGTTTTAAAATTCAGATTGTATGTAGTTGATCCTTGATATTGATCACCCAAGTATTTATTTATTATATCTTAAAGCTAAACATTGATTTATTTAAAAATAGGAAATAAAACATCATAAATTGTGAGAAATTTTATTCTCCTTACATGAAGGCCAAGCTTCAGAAGCTATGCTTCGATAATTGTTATACCTGAAAAGAGAAAAAAATATATATATGTTAGCAAATGCTAATGTTAATCCATTCATAGGGGTGCGAAAATGATATTAAGCATTCAATTCAACCAATATTAGTTCAATATGCATCTGTTTAAAAAAATTAAGCTTTGATAAAATCCTTCATACTATCATAATCTATCTATTCTCATTAGTTGAAGGACTGATTCTGATTAATATGATAAAACTTTCACGAGATTGGCATGGAGCGTGGTTGAAGGTTCGATTTCCGTTTGGGGCAATTAAATATTTACATTTTCTTCTTTTGATAAGATAAATCATTGCGTCGAGTTTCGCCATTCATCACGAAGTCTTGAAAATCGGGCGGAATATCTTAACATTCAGTTCTCGCTGCTTACCCTGCTATATGTGTGGGATATAGCGTAAAGCAAAGAATTTATTCTCCAAGTGAAACTCACCTATGGTGTCGGTGCGGCCATTGCTACGGCTGTCAACTGAGAGACAATGCTACCAGCTGCAAGATTGCCGTAGTACGACTGAGCAGCTGCGGCAACGCTCCCAGCAGCAATACCCGAACTACCGAAGCCCATCATAGGTGCCACCCACGCGGCTCCAAGCCCCCCGGTGCCATAAATTACAGCGCCGCCCAAAACATTCACAGCTAACGCCGCAAGCAAACCCATTTTCTGAAATTGAGGTTTTTGTCGATGTAATTTTTCATAATATTATGCAAAAACTAACACGCAATTACAATTCACAAGATGGCGAATAAGAAATTAAGAAAATTTAAGAAATACATTATTTTCTTTATGCATTACAAATTGATGATTAAATTCATAGCAAAAACATGCTCAATTACTGTAAAAAATATTCTGATTGAAAAGAATTGTGAATGATACCTAATGCACTTATTGAAGTCACAAATGTCGGAAGAAAAATATGGCGTTGCATTTTTTTTTTTTTTTTTTTCGAACTTGAGGTAATTGCTGTTAGCCCTATTGGCCTTTACAGCGACACCGGGGGGGTAGGGAAGAGGGTACTCTGTCCCAGAAGAAAAGCAAGCACTACCTGGCTGCTTGAGAGGGGTCGACGACTGTAAGGGCGCCCCCTGCGGGGCTCGAACCTCGGCTTACAATCGACGGGCGGGCTGGGAATTTCCCTATGCTAAACAAAGCCAGCCGCGACGTGAAGCCGCGACTGG
>JAATLQ010021824.1:0-37384 GCA_013421005.1 Heliconius erato x Heliconius himera
CTGCCTACCCTGCTGCGTGCGGGATAAAGCGTGAAGCTGATCCTTCCTAATAAGTTATTCTTTTGGTGTATCTCCTTTCTTGAAACTGGTACGAAACTCTCGGGTCATGAGTACGACTTGAACTTGACCGAAAATATTGATTATTTCATAGATTATATAAAAATGCCTAAAAACGTGCTTTCTATGTATATTCTGTATACCAATTATATATTTACTTAAAATATGTTACTAATTTAAAAACTGTACAGGAGCTAATATAAGTTATTTTACAAAGAATACCGTGAATACTTATCCAAATAAATAAATTAATAATTAAGGCTGTTTGTAATATATCTATTTCTTAAATGAATAATCATCTAATTCAAGCGGGCAAAGCCGCGGGCAGCTAGTATCTAAATAAGACTTAAAAAATAAAATGTTATATTTTCATAAACACGTTTTCTTTCGAGTATATTTCCACATCAGATACCTCAACTGACTATTGTTTTTTTTGTTAATCAGCTAGTCAGAAGAGACTCATTTTCTATATTATTCAGAATAAAATTTAATACTTTATTTATAATTAATTAAAAGGTTTTTTAATTCAAAATGTAATATTAAATTCGAAATGTAGCAGGAATTGAAGCCACATACTTGGCCAACTTTTACTTCATTGAGAAATATTATTTTAATAGCAATACAATAAATAGCAACACATCTTTTTGAACTACTTATGTCATTATAAATTAATTTAATAAAAACAATTAATCTATGTAAGCTTAAAACTGTATATAGATCTGGGAAATCAGCAATATGTTTACACTTTGAAACTCCGCGTCACGCGACCTTGACTTTGCGAGGGCTCTTGACCTCACTCCACTTGCATCTTGCTCAATCAGCATTCTTGATTATGATATCTGAACCACATCGTATATCTGTTCATGTATTGTCATTAATGGATAAACAGATACACGATATTTTTTTGACGCTTTGCCACGTCCAGAGGTAAAGTCGCGGCGTAGGGGCACAAGCTTGCGATTGTAAATGCGACCGGTTGTGGTTTCGATGCCGACTCAAGAATACTAAATATATAATATTTTAATTTCCGTTGAGTTCCGCTACTTAATACGCAATGCCTCCAGAACTTGGCAGAAAGTGGAGAACGTATGTTTCATTATAAGGCATTGTCTTAACACTAGATTCCCTGGTTCTCTCTGCATACCCAGTTATGTACGGTATGCAGCGTGATGCTAAAAATACATAAACAATTTTCATGTAAATTCTTAAATAACAACTCAGTTTTCCGCAGTGAGTGCTGTCATGGTACCAACTAGTTCTGTAAGCAATGCAGTATTTTTAAGAGTTACTTATATAAAACAATAGTAGGTAACAAACCTGTTCCAGAGAGATGTTCATGGTCATGATGATGATGAGCCAACGTGCCCGCGACCGCGAGCAACACCGAACACAACAATGTCTTCATGTCGCCGTCTACTGTCTCGCACTGACAGGAAAATCACCCGTCCCTTATATATATATGTACATATACATATAAACAACGTGTAGGTGAGTCATGCGAGACCACACATAGTCTCAGATTATTCAATATACTTAAGTTGAATGTATAGACTTGAAGAAAAACAAGGAAAATTATTGTGTGAAAGCGTTTTAAACGCAAAATATTACAATGAGAATGGAATAACATAAACATAAATACTGATAAGCGCGATTGCATAACAAATTAACAACTTAAAGGTATCTATTTAAAAATTTATATTTTTTTTATATTCAAGTGAATTTATAAAATAAAACATAAGTGTCTAACCTAACCCAACGTGCGTTTCGCCACTACGGTATTGAGTGTGACATTGATGAGAAATTACTCAAAATATCTACAACATGAAATATTATTTTTTTTATTTCCTCGATCTGGTAACAAGGCAAACGAAGCACGACGTTGAGTTCCAAATACACAATGCCACCAAAATTCAGCGGTAAATGCGGAATTGATTGTTTTTAATGGGAACGGAATTTCTTAACACTAGGTTCTCATGTTTCCTTTGCCTATCCTGCTATGTGCGGGATACAGCGTAAAAGTATGTCCCATACATAGCAGAGAAGAGAAAGAGTAGAAATGAAAGTTAAGACACTCCGTTCCCCACTTTCTGCCGAGTTCTGGATGCATTGCGTGTTGAGAGGCGGAACTCAACGCCGCATTCTGCCTCTTCACCAGAGCGAAGAAATGAAAATATAGTTAAATAAATTTTTACATTTTCTCGAGTTGGAATCGAACCCACAACCAGTACATTTTACAGTCACATTTTGTGCCCCTGCGCTTCGACTGGCCTGTCCAAGGTTAACTTTCTTAAATAAGCAAATGGGGTCTTCGAACTTATCGATCATGAATAGGTATTGAGTCGAGACTTAATTTGTATGTAGTTATTTGTAGGGTAGAAACAGGATCGAGAATCACAAAGCACAAGCGAAGAGTATAAAATTGAAATATCTCTCTCTGTATTCTAAATACGGAATACCGTAAACTTATACATTTAATAACAAAAAACCTACCAGAATGTCAAGGCACATACGGGTTATTAGGGTTTCGTACCTTTTTAAGGAAAAAAGGAATATAAGACCCATATAACATTACTTTGTTGTCCGTCCCTCTATCTGCCTGTCTGTCAAGACTTATTTTTACTGCGTATGTTTTAATATTAGTGAATTGATTAAATATTAAAAAATCAAATATTAACTTTCCAATTAAATTAATTTATTCGAGTGACGTGATAAGTAAGTAGCATTAATAAGCTGCATTGTTGAACATGCGAATATTATCTATACAATCTTTCAAATTAACATTATTAAGTAAAATATTTTCGTCAATGTTACATAATGTTAACATAATTTTTAATAGCTTATACTTTGCATCGCATAAAATATACTAGTTATTTTGAGGAAAACGCGCCACAAGGTAGAGTTATCTGTGAGCTATTTGGTCGAGACACTTGAAGCATTTCTGTCTTGTTTTAGTATTATTTACTGTAAAGGTCAGTAAATTAGTTATATTTTTTTTTTTCAAATATTTATGAATAGTGATCGATCCCCAATCGTTTTTTTCATTTCTTCGCTCAGATATTCTAAAACTTCTCTCTGTAGTCTTTCATCGTGGTCGCTCGATTATATGAATTGTAAGTAATAAAAAATAAAAAAATGATAGCGCCGTGGCCGTTAGTAAAATTATTTGATTAATGTATGAAATATTCAAATTAAGTAACGATCTGTCATTAATTTTAAGAGAATCTTCTATAAACACAATTAAAAGATCGTTCGATCAAAAGCATCTTTTCTGGTGGACCAACAGCTGCGAAATTTGGCACGAAGTCAGAACTTATAATACATTTTTTTCTGCTCCACGCTGTATTCTGCGTATAGGATAGGCAGAGGGAACCTAGTGTTAAGACACTCTGTTCTCCACACTCCGCTACTCGAAGCATTGCGTGTTAAGTGGTGGAACTCAACGCCGGGCTTTACCTTGTTATTAGAGCGAAGAAATGAAAATAATAAATACTTCATTTTTCGAGTGGGAATCGAACTTACAGTCGCATTTATAGTCACACGTTTGTGCCACTGCGTCAAGACGCCCACCAGTAATGCAAATAAATGAAAAAATACGAAAACTAAATAAAATAATGGTATTTTTATAAAAAAATCATTACACACTTGGATTTAATTTTACATAAAATGAGTGCATACTACCGTAAACTTAACTTTGTCAACTTTTGTAAATTGTACTTCTCGTTGAGCCAATAATCCTGAAATTGGTACGCAAACCTCGGTGGGCTAGTCCGACTCGTACTTGACGGTTTTTTTATAATTTTAAAATATATCGAGCTCAAATATAAGGGCTGAAATAACTTCAATATCCATGTTTGCCATGCTTGCCTGTCCGAACTCCGAAACATACTCATGCACTCGCAAACGTATAAATGGCACTTACTCGGGCTTGTGGAAGCTTGCCGAGCCTGAGGCATATGTAAAGGCACCACAATAAGTATCGAGATGAGCCAGGAATAGATATAAGATGGTAAATAATGTAAATGTATCTATAATCAGTATGCTCGACAGACTGCGACACAATATACAATCTATTGTATTATTTTTAATTTTATAATAATTTTCCTTTTATACGTTTATGTGTTAAATTAAATTATATTCACATTAGGACAGTTAGATAACAAGCAGCGCTGTGCTCCTTGATATTCGTTATTTGCCTAAAATGTTGCTTGTTCGATTATTTATTGAAGATATAAAATCTTCCTACTAATATTATAAATGTAAAAGATTGAGCGGATGGATGTTTATTCCATTTTCACGCAAAACTACAAAACGGATTTAGATGAAACTTTACAATAATAAAGCTTATTCATCAAAATAACACACACACTGAAATTTATTTAAATATAATTATTTGGCTAGAATAAGTTAAAAAAAATTAAGCGACGCTGGTATTCAATATTTACACCTTTAGGTACACCTTGAAAATGATTAAGCAGACTTTATTTGTCATTTTTACCGTTTTACATCACTACTTATACTTAGTTAACAAATGGCGTGATCGGTTTGGGAAGGTCGCGCCTGTCATTCTTCAATAGGGAAAATTCTTATGAAGCATATTTTATTTTTCTAGCAACAAACAACTGCATACTATGCCTGTAGGCTTAAACACATTTTACTTTTTGTAGAGTAGGTAAATCCGTTAGAAGTCGCATTACCAACATTTATTAACAACACTCTTAGGGCACCCAGTTTTCCACTGTTACAGATACTACGCTTTTATTTTTAAAATATTACGTTTAGTGGTGTGGTACAGGGCAGTCTAGCCTAGCAGGGAAAAACAAAAATATCTTATTATACGAGCATTAACTTTCCTCCGATTCCGAATTAAGGATCAACACCACAACCATCACGTACTATATCTATTTTTAACTATGGTTAACTTTTTGATATTTTTTTTTAAGTATATTGAAACATTTTTTTACAATTTCGTCTTGCTCTAGTGGGCACAGAGTTCAAGGCATAGAAATTATAAGCTTATTTTTTTAAGATTTAAATCTATACTTTCTCATAACGCTGCGAAATAAAATCGGATGTAACTCAATAATAGTCGATCAGGGATCCGATCCAAAAATAAAGAAAATAAAAATATACCAACATCACATTAAAATAAAAAAAGAAATATCAAATACAATAGTTAAAGCCAACAATATCCGAAACAATCGAAACGTGTCAAAAGAGTGTAAAACATATAGTAACAGCAAGCGACATCTGCCGGCGCACTAATCGTCGCGAGGTTCATACATTCTGCGTAGATGGCACTTTCGTATTATTAATTTAATTTTCACAAGATTTATTTAGTCTTTTTATTTGAAATTAATTTGGTTTATTTTTCTAACTATGTAAAGATGAAATCCTCCTAGTTTTTCAAGTGAAACAATGAAGTGATATTGAATCTTACTCATTTAAATTTTCATTATAAAACGAATACATTATTTAATTTAAAACATGTTTACAAATATAGGTCTACTAAGGTATTAATTACATCATGGCTCCTGAAAAGGGTAAAAGTTATTTTTAGTAGTTTTTTATTTATTAATTAATTAATTAAATATATATTATTTTTACAATACGAAAAACTATTATGGAAAATTACATTTCAATAAACTCTCTCTCTGTCTCTATTTGTCCTCTGTTCATTTGCTTTGACAACAGTTGTGGCATTTTATTTCTTTCTCACACAAATTTTAAGAATTTACATGGAAAAAAATATATGTAATAGAATTATAATAATCAAAAATAATTTTGCGAAAATAAATTCGAGGATATTTTGCTATTTACGCTATTTTACAACACATTTTAACATATTATGAAAAATTCTAAAGTATATTTTTCTAACAAGTTGCTACTAAACTAGAAAAACGAAAATACTATTTCAAATAGAAATATGCCTTCGAGTGGACTTCGAACTCACATCCAGCATATGGTAATAGTGCTTAATTATTTATTTAAATTAAATAAGTAAATAATAATAATTGACGCCGTTGTGGCGCAGTGGGGCAGCGACTGCTTGTAAGCGCGGTTAATTCGATCCCCACTAAGAGGAATGATTATTTATTAATTTATTTTCATTTTTCCACTCCCGTAGACGAGGCGCGACTGTAGAGGAACGGAGTATTTTAACACTAAATAGAAAAGAAAAGTAAATAAAAGATAACGTCAATAGTTTACGTAAGAGTATATTTAGTTATGCTGAATACATATTATTTACAAGTTTAATTTTATAAACGTGTGTTACAATTACAGGACAAATCTTACAAATATACCACCGAAGTGTTGCGAAATTGCTCTAAGGTATTATAAGTTGGTAAAGGGGCGCGACTACCGCTTGACAAACGCCCTATAACCGCCCGACAACCGCTCGACTCTACCCGTACTCGCCGCCAGAGGATGAACCCGCTGTCACTCAATGCGCGTATTGAAACATTAAAGTATTATTAATACAAAAATAAATAGCAGTATATAATTTGATATAAAAAAAAAATTAAAAATATATCTCTACAATGAGAGGAACGCGCAGAGAGCAAGGCGTCGCTGAGCCGCAAACTGTCTTACTCACCACATTATTAATATTTTATTAAATTGGGTTTGAAATAAATCAATATTCAGAAACAAACAGTAACTGACACTTTGATTATATCGAGACAGAGTGTGGCTCCTGACTGACACTTACTAATAATGACAGAAAGTGACTGACAATCAATTATCTACTTAATTGTACTTACATAATACTTTTATAAACAGATAACTTCTACTTGAGTCGATTTTTAAGTTAATATCAAGTAAATACAGAAGTGTCGTCGCACGCATTTCGTTTTAAGATCGATGAAAAAATGTTTTTTTTAAAGGAGAAGCATATTTAGTCACTTCATTTTAATTCCACGTTGTATTCCGCATAAAGCAGTGTAGGCAGAGGAAATCTAGGACAGAAGAATTCGCTGTTCATGTAAAGTACAGGGAAGCAAGTTATAAAAGAAGTAGGAATTTAGGAACAATCTTGATAGAGATATAATCGGTGATGAAGTTCTGTTGTGGTTTTTGTTTTTTGACGTTTGTTATCAAAACAAATTCAAAATAAATAATGGCACACTGAAATGTCATTTACATGAAGAAATTGTTGTGTAAAAAACGGGAAATTAAGAGATGTATTAAATTAAAGCACTCTGAAACTTCTGGATCATGCTAACTAAAATAAATTTAAATATTTTTAAGTTTATATTACATTTAAAGTAATATAGATAAAAAATATTGTAGGAGCGTAATACAATGTAACCTCCATATTCCACCGCTGCTTGTGTCTTAATCTAAACACACTATATTTGAGTAAAAATTTCACTTCGGAAACTGTAATGCGTACGCGACACAAAAATTTATTTAACTTAGCTATATTTAATATATTTGTGATGAATTTGTAATCTCGTCCGCGAGCGTGCCTCGACGTATTTATTATTATACTTTATTTTTTATACAATTCCAATTCGAAAAAGATATAATATTACAATATTACATCACTCGGAACGAACAACACAATGAACGATTCGATTTCGATTTCGGTAAAAAAATATTAAATATAAAAATAATATCATCAGATAAAAAAGTGAGTAAAAAATATAGTGGATAAAATCCAAATAATACACGCTTCGCTGCGGTACCGACTGACTAGCGCCCGCACTGACACTTGTGTGTGACACGCTGGTGAACTGTCCCACATTTGCACTGGTTCAATTTGGTTAAACAGTCCCGCATTCGTACTCGAATTGGTTCATACTAATGAACTACCCCATGGTTGCCCCCGCACTAGTTGACACCTAGTTCACACTGGTTCACTATGGCCCCGAGGGGTGTCTCGGTTAGCTGGTGCACTTGGTCTTGCCGTCGAGCAGCTTGCGCCAGAGGTCGAACTGTTCATGGTACTGTACCATGTGTATGGCTATGCCGCGCTGCACGGCGCAGGGGTGCGCGGCCACCTTTTTGTTATAGAACTCGGGCGCGTGCTGGCGGCGCAGGCGCAGCTTGCTGGCCAGCACGCCCGTCACAAATACGTCTTCCAGACGCAGGTAGCGCTCGTGCGGCGCTGCCTCGAGCAGAGGACGGATGGCGTCCCCCGTCACCAGGTACGCCGGACCCGTGGTGAAGTCCGGGAACACGCGGCCCGGGAACTGCTTGGGTGAAACGTAGTATTTGCTGCGCGTGGTGCGCTTGGGCAGCGATTTGCGCACCACCTTGCCCCAGATGGTGCGCGTGGCGTTCTCGCGCGCGGCCGCAAAAGCTAAGAGTCGTGGAACGTTGATGAACATATCGTCGTCAGTCTTGAGCAGGCGCGGCACGCGCGGGCAGTACGTGTCGGCCCACTCCAACATGGACAGCGTCTTGAGCGTGAGGTTGGAGTACGAGTCCACGGAGCGGCCCACCACAAGGTCGCCGAACAAGGCGTCCTCAGCGTCCAGGGCCGCGCGCAGGCTCGAGGGCGGCTCGCCCAGCACGAAGGCCAGCGCCACGTCGCGACGTGCGGCGTAGTGCCCCCACGTGAGGCGTACGGCCTCGCGCGCCGCCGCGTGCGCCGGCGCCGACGTCACCAGCACCAGCAGGCGCAGGCGCGCGCCCAGCGCCGGGCACAGCTCGGGGTGCGGCCGCGAGTGGCCCGCCTCGTACAGCGCGCCCGTCAGCACGGCGCCGGGCTCGAGCGTGGGGGCGGGCGGCGCCGCGGTCGTGTTGCGCACGGTCGTGTTGACGGAGACGGGCGCGGGGGTGGGCGCGGGCGCGGGCGCGGACGTGGGGGCGTGGAGGGGCGCGGGGCGCGGGCGTGGCGGCGGCGCGGGGGCGGAGCGCGCTAGCAGCAGCAGCAGCAGGGCGGCGAGCGCGGCGAAGGCGAGGGCGTGCGAGCGGCGCACGACGCCGGCGACGCCGAGGGCGCCCATGATGCGTATCACCCGCCCCCGGAGCGAGCGCCGGACGACTGCGTCTGGAAAACACATCGGTCGAATGTTACTACTATGTTAAAAAAAAGCAAATATAATTACACTAAAAAAGCAAATATAATTACACTAAATGTTAACGCATAATTATAGGAGAAATGATAATCCTTATTTAGACAGATTTATAATTTCTTTTAAATTTATTTTGCCTCAATTAAACTAATCTCGTCACCCCAAGCGTCTATGAGGATCTCTAATATATACAGAAATAAAGAACGAAGTACCTCAACACTGGCATATACTCTGCAAAAAAAAGGGGAATTCTTAATGACAATAAATAAATTCATTTATATATCGCATTTTGATGCCGCTCATTCTCTTAACTAATTAAAAAGTTTTTTTTATTCAACTCTGTAGTTGTTTTTTTTGTAAATGTTTATTTGTAAATGTTATTCATTTATATTAAGAACATTGCTATGATAATAGCATGTACAGTCCGCAAGGTGTAACTCAGCTGAGCTTTACATTTGTGTAAATATTATTTTAAAACATCAGACTACTTTTAATAGCTCAACAAATGCAAACCTCACCTAACCTATTGTGTACATCTTTGTTTCTACCAACAACGTCACACATCCATATTCAATGGTTTCTTATATAAAATGCGCCGAATGTAAATAATTGTTGTGAGATATTCATCAACCTTCACCATATTTATCAAAGAGATGCTAATATATTTCGTCAAAAACAAATAACACGTTTGCAATCTTACATATAGCAATAACTATGTTTTGTCGACGATTTCGTCTGCTAAAACTAAGGTAGTCTAACTAAGTTATATAGTTCAATATTCCTTTTCTACCGTTTGTTTTCCTAATTTACTTAATATATATATTTAAAAACCGACTTCAATCGAATACCCTAATCAGAATCTAACCAAACTTTCATTAAACTACCTTTGAAGTGTATCCTTTCCAATAAAAAAGAATTATCGAAATAGATTGCCATGATATTAAGTTATTCGCCCATTTCATTGTCAGAAATGTATTAAATTAAACCTTTGAAAAAACCAAATAAAAAAAGAATCATCAAAATCCGTTGACCTAGTCAAAAGTTGAGGCAACAAACACAAAAAAACTAAAAAATACAGTCGAATTGATAGCCTCCTCCTTTAACAGAAGTCAGTTAAAAAAAGCGATCTATGGACGCCCTTGTATGCTCTCTGAAGCAATCTGATTTCATACGTATGTACATCCAAGCGTGTCAACGGTGGCCGCGAGTCACGTCTTATTGTCTACTCTGAGATGATGCGATCACCTTCATCTACGTACACCTTGATCTTTATTTGTTAATGGGACGTTTTGAACATAAAAATCTCATTAGAATAGAACAAGGCCAATCGTGGCGCAGGTGCAAAAGCGTGTAAACAACGACTGTAAACGTGACAGGTTGTGTGTTTGATACCCAATCGAGGAAATGAAATATTTTCATTCCTTCGTACTGGTGTCGAGGCAAAGCGTAGTTACGCCATTCATCACGCAATGCCTCGAGAATTCGTCGGAGCCGGAGTCTCTGCCTACCCAGCCACATGCGGGATACAGCGTGAAACTGGAAAACAAATAGAATAATATAACATATTTGCATATTATACATCGCCGTGTATTTACATATTAAGTAGTGGCAGAGTGTGCCTTCAGTGTCATATAAATATGCACAAAACCTTAACATTAATTGGTAAAACTTACAATACATTATAGTGTCCACAACTCACCTAGCAAGTGTCAGTCGAAACTGTCACACGACACTCTTGCGTTTGATATCGTGCGTGATGATTACAAAACATATGCTCATGAGCTCATGGCACTGGATTTACGCCGATAATAATGTTTTTTTACAGTTTAAACTGTGTTTTTGTGTATTTGTCCTTTGATAAAGCAATGATGCAGTGGTAGGGAATATTTTTTATGCATTTATTGTATTTTTTATAACGTCGACGTCGCGAGTTTAGGCTTGTATGAGTCAGTCGGCTCATGCTCCCAAAGGAATTTTAAACAAGACAATACTATTGTTAGCTAATAGAAAAATATACGCACTGTGCTCCTCATAGCTATAAATAGCAAAAAAAATATGAAAATCAAAATGATAATCTTATATTTACATAGTAAATATATACAGTTACTATGTGCATGTATATTTTTAAGTTTCTACTCTTTTATATATTTTTAAAATACTACAGAACTTAAAGATAATGGTTCTTATTAAACTCATCTATAAATTATTATTTTTGCCAATCAAAAACAAACTAAAATTACACTGTTTTTGGTAATTGCTTAATAAATTATTGCGGAACGAATTTGATTGTAAAAATTATACTCAATTTGCCAAAATATTTATTTTGATCTGACCAATAATTTTTAATAACGCAATATTTTCGAAGATGAATTTACATACGAGAAGTAGTACATTTTTTTTCCAGCTTCACGCTGTATCCCGCACACAGCAGGGTAGGCAGAGGAAACCTAGTGTTAAAACACTCCGTTCCCCATATCCGCCAATTTTTAGAGGCATTGCGTGTTGAGTTGAGCTGAGTGGCGAAACTCAACGCCGCGCTTTCCTCTCATTATTCGCATTGAATTAGGCAATTTGTTCGAATTTCGATAATCATGTAGAAATATGATTTACCCAATTACATACTTTAATAGTAATGCAATTTACAACACTTAATCATACTTAATTCTGCAATAAAATAAACACACATTAGGCAATTTTCATTGGTCTTTGATTTAAATTAAGCGTTAACTTCAAGCTAAAGTACTTGAAAAGTAGCGTATGTAACGTTAGAAAACGTGTTTTTATAAATCATGTATGTAATCAAATTGTGAACATACTTACGGAATGTTAATATCGCTGGTAATGTAAATAAAGTTTCACATTTATTTTCTCGCATAGCAGAGTAGACAAAAGGTAATTAAGTGTTAAGACACTCCGTCCCCCACGGTACTCAACGCGGCGCTTTGTCTACCAAAGCTAAGAAATAAAATTTAAATATAATCAATCTCCGAGTGGATATCGAATCCACAACCATCGTGTTTCGGACGCTGTCCCACTACAACCGCCAGGAAGGCCCCAAAAATAAATAATCTTCAAATACATATTTCAAAATCATTGTTAATTCGTCTTCTCTGAGATATTGTAAAATTCTTAGTAAATATTTAACATAATATATAAGTCTATGTAAACATTTAATGTATTGCACGCTGTTTATTAACTAACACATAGTACGCCCGAGGCCGGTGGCTGTTCACGAGGCTATCAAAACCAAACAATATCTAACTTGCATATCTAAATAATGTAGTAACTAAAAGCCTGATTCTATTGTACTTGCGTACAGTACGGTCGACGAGTTGCGGCCACTCTGAAGTTAGCTTTAGATGACGACGCAGATTATAATTTGGGAGATTTTCTTATTTTTGACTATTCTCTCCCCGAGCGTAAAATGTGCTACACTTCAGAAAATCTAACTTCAGTGCGACCACAATTTGTCGACCGTTTGTATATTATCGGTATACGGTATACCCATAACACTTAAAGAGTCCGCTAAAGTCTCTTAACGCTAGACTACTTGCAACCTCTTTTTCTTTTTATATTTAAATTACCCGATACAAATACAAATACATGCGTAATGCATTACTAAATATAGCTACTAGAACATAGGAACCTGACATGACTCGTGTAATATTTGAACAATTTTCCTTTAATGTATTCTAATTATTTTGAAATCAAAATTGTAGCCAAAATATTTTTTCCGTATCTGTACTAATACTAAAATTAAAAACTAAAGAGTTATATCAGTTGGACGCGCTAATATCAAGAGTTACTGATTAGAATTTAAGTTTTTTTCTTCTTGTGTAGGATATTCCATTATACGAGGAAGGCTATATTAAATCACGTTAATCGTTTCGAAGTAACCCAATATAACTGCGGTCAGAAGTTCCCCAGACATTTAGAATGTGTCATACACAGCTCTTAGTTATTTTTCATTTGGCTGCTGGGGGCGAAACCCCTAATTACCAAATAAATCAATCCAAATTGATTAATCAGCAGGTTTATCCTGGAATGTGTGTTACGCACATATAACATGCTGTATGCATCCCGTGGAGTAAATGCAGGTATCGTTGAGCTCGGTACTCGGTGGTCAGTGGTTAGTGGTCAGCGGGGTCAAGGCCCCCGCTGCTAACGGCATCACACACACACACACACACACATGCATGCGCGAGTCACGACACACGCCGTGAATAATTTTTGATTCCGCGTTAAATCACTCTTATTTATTTTATCATTTAAAACTTCAATCACGTCCAATGAATAATTATACAGCTTTAAAGCGGAGATGAATAAAATTTGAATTAAAGTTCAAAATCGGTTATTAAAATATGATTTAACTGTTTGTGTTGCAAAATATAAAAACTAAAATGTTATTTCAATGTCAATATCTATGAGACCATTCGAGGCGCAGGGCGCACAGCGTGGTTTTAAACGCAATAGGATGTGGGTTCGATTCTCGCTCGAAGAAATGAAATTCTTTTTTTATTTCTTTGCTCTGGTGGAGAGGTTAATCCAGGCGTTGAGTTCCGCCACTCAACACACAATACCTCCAGAATTGGCCACTGCCCACCCTGCTAAGTGCGGGATACAGCGTGATGCTAAAAAGAAACAATTATATTTATGCAAGAAATCTAACCTAATATATTATTAAGCCAAAAAAAAATTAAATATATAAGAGTAAATGAAAAGTCGTTCTGGTGAATTGCAGTAGGCTGCACTTGTAGGCTGACCGCGAGTCGCGACCGCAACACTTGACATTTATTAATGTTTGTCAAGTTTCAATGGAATCTAGGTGACGGCGACGCATTTTATTCAATCGACGGTATGCTTTTATCACGTATCTCGTATTCGTAGTAGGAAACACCTCGCTAGCAAATAAATTATCCTATAACAAAAAATAGAAATGGTAGCATGTTCAATATAAAGAATAAATACTTAGGTAATGTTAGTGGAGTAGAAGAGATGCGATCTAAATTGGAGTCAAAATCAAACATACAGTCTATTTACAAATAAACAAAAACCTTTTTAATCAACGTTTAGGTTCAATTTTATCAACAGACATAATTTTTAATGGAGAAACAGCATTTTAGAAAAAACAGTGGATATAAATAATGTTAGAATTATTAAGTTTCCCCTGTATATAGAAACTGTATTTAAAAGTCAAAGAAATTTTGATACACTACATTATACCATTCACTAGAATCTGAGAAGTGGAAGTGGAATGTACTGCGTAGATTATGTTCGTAGAAAACAAAGATGTTGCATTCACTGCGGGCGGACGTCACGCTCACCACCGCCGCGCCGCCCGTCTCGCACTTAACTTACTTAAAAACTTATTTCATAGGGGAATTTGCAATAGGGGCACAAGCGTGTGACTGTAAACGCGACAGGTTGTGGGTTCGATTCCCACTCGAGGAAATAAAATATTCGGTATTTTCATTTTGTCGCTCTAGCGTCGAGGCAAAATGCGACGTTGAGTTCTTCTGCCACTCAATCCGCAATGTCTATAGAATTAAGTGGAAAGTGAGGAACGGAAGTCGTAACATTAGGGTCCCGGGTTCCATCTGCACACTCTGCTATGTGCAGGATACAGCGTGGAGCTAAAAAAAATGACTAAGGACAAAATATTTGCTACGATTTACTTGGTTACTGGGACTGGGACTGTTACTTGGTTATTGTTACCCTATCTGTAATCAAATATGTATATGCGAAAGGATTTATATGTTAATCCAATGGCTGTATAAACCAGTACTTTAAAAATGTGTAAACAAGTATTTTTTATCAAAACGCCATTGATAACTTACGTACGTGAAGTACCTATAAATATATGTAGGCATGATGGAAATCATGCAACATAACAACATTTTTTCTCATGTTAAACTATATCTTTTTATTACAGAGTAACCTTTACAATATAAAAAAAAACAGTATTTAATCAATATCATTACATAGCCTTCATCGCTTTGTACTAAGTGTCGAAAGAATTACGCAAGGCTAATAACGATGACGTAATAAGGCAAAAAAAACAAAAAAGTACTCATTGTTCCAAAAAATTACGTGAACGCGCGCTTCTTGGAAAGAGAGGAACGCGTTCAAATCCGTGCAAATTTTTTAAACACTGTATCCCGCATATAGCACGGTAGGCGGGGAGACTAGTGTTAAGACACTCCGTTTCCCACTTGCCGCCGAAGTTTTGAAACATTGCATAGCGGAATCCAATGCCGCACAGTCTTGGTACCAAACTAGAAATTGAAAATATAAAATACTTAATTCATTCCCCGAGCATAGAGAAATAGTAAAACACAACCGTAGCGTTTCCAAAAAAAAAAAGAAATATTTATCTTTCCTAAATATGTGAAATAACAAAAAAAAATGTAAAAAACACAACGTCAAACGCTCGTTGCTGTGCCTTGTGACCGACATACCAGGGTTGGGGAGCAATAAATATAAAGTACTTGTACACTACAGTGTCGAGTGTGCCTACTGTGTGCATGTTCGCAACAGGTTGGCTCGACGTCTGCCTCTACAAATGCGCCATTACACGAACTCGACTTTTTATAATGCGCTAAACACGTAACAATTACCTGTCAGTGTGACTCACTTAGCCGCTTAGTGTTCACCTTAAGAGCTCGACGACCTGTCGATATAGAATACTATGCCAGAATAAACTAAATTTATCAAATCAGTTTCACGCTATATACCGCACACAGCAGGGTAGGCAGAGGGAACCTGGTGTAAAGACACTCCGTTCCCCACTTTCTGTCGAACTCTGAAGGCATTGCGTGTTTACAAAATTTATCAATTGCTAATAAGTATAAAATTTTATAAAATAAAAATAAAGCTGAGGCCGTTCACCTTTTTAATAACAACTTAAAAGGAAACGAATATATGTAAATAAGGAAACGTCAAAGAGGTTGTACTATGTTTAAACAATTTCTCCCCAACAATGAGCAGGTAGCGGTCGCACTTGCTCTAATATTTGACAGGGCGAGGTGGACGACCAGCCGCCGCCTCTGTTAGAACAGGTTTAGTTTTTGCTGTACCGTCAACACGCGACTAATTGAATGGAAGTACAAAACAATAATATATACATTACATACGTAGCTGGCTAGCTGTACTACTCGACATCTTAATTGTATTATCGTATTGAATGACACGCAACTGGGGATATAGAAGGCAAAATGCCAACATTTAGTTCTTTTTTTTCGTTGAGATAAAAATTAAAATAATTAAAACCAGTAGTGATACAATTACACATTCTTTTAAGTCTTTTTAGATGAAATCGTTCTAAATGTTCAATTTAAAAACTAATTATCACTAAACACCTTATAAAATTCTATTTGTATTAAAAAATACTTCTAAAAGATCTCGTCCTTTAGTTAACAATAAATAATAATCGTTAACAATAAATAATCAGTAATAAAAAATAACAGATTGTTTTTTTAGTCTTAGTTGTTACACAAACGCAACAAACAGTTTACGGAATAGATAAAAATAAATTTAGTTATTTCGAAAACAGTTAAAATCTAGGTTGGACTAGATTCCAGAAAGCATAAAATCTAAACAAAAGTAGATATAGCATCATTAGCGAAAGCACTCACACTCATGTACTAAAATATAGGATTTTGGTCTGTATATCCTTAGAATTCTCATTTTAACTTTGATTGAAGTTATGCGCATTTTATTAAACTAGCTGGTTCCTCGCGGCTTTGCCCGCTTGATCTATATGAATATTTATTTAAGCGTATTTAAGTAAAAATATTAATTATTTTAGTATGGTTATTCACAAAATTGTAATTTAAGTCTTTTTGGAATTTATTTGATTTTGTTTAGCTCACAAAAATTGTTGTATTAAAAAAAACGTAATGTCACATCTATTTAGGTAGACTTGCCGCCCCGAGTAAATTCCGATGCCGATACTAAATCTTCAAATCCCCATAATTTATTTTCGTCACACAATCTTAATTTGTTCTATGATCAATTCAGAATATAAATAATAATGTTACAAAGAATATCAACAAACCATTAAAAATTAAAGATTAATTCAATTAAATAAAACAGTTGTATAAAATAACTGTTTTTAGCAATTGTCCAATAAAATACTTTAATATTTTTCTGATATATCTTCCATATAAAGACACCGATCAGTTACGATTTTATTAGAATTATACCAATTAGCAATGTTGTCGGACAAATTACTTTAACTTTATATAACTTTTTTTCTTTATGAACCGGTTCTAATAAAACAAACACTAAATATCAAGAGCAAATATGCCAGAATCCAATAGTGAAAACTGCATTTAAATAGGTTAATCCATTTCGAAGATCAGCGTGTTCTAATTTGTTCATAATCTGTGTAATGTAAATCATGTATTGTTTCAAAAGGATGTCAACAAATAATATAATTAAGTAAGCTCGCAACAAGTGTAAGGGACTATTTAATTTAATATTTAGGTATCGGTCGGTGACTAAAACGGCCCCACAATCCGCATTCATGCAGTCGTAAGATAATGCCGTGAGAAACTGGATGTTGCTCGTTATTATAAATACTTGGACATGTCAGACTCGTCCCTGCGGGAATTGAAAACACACATTTCGATTGCGAAATGTTTTCAATCACAATTTTTTGTTTTTTTAGCAACAGTTCATGTTAAGTGACGGAACTCAACGCCGCACTTTTCCTTATTACCAGAGCGAAGAAATAAAAATATTAAATAAATCATTCCCCTCAGTGGGAATCGAATCTTTAACCATCGCGTTTACAGCCACACGCATATAGTAATGTGACACGACGGCCTCTAACAGACAAAAAATAATGTAGTAATTTTAAAGATGTTTTGTAGAAGAGTCTTCAAAGTCATCACAACACCAAGAACTAGCATGCATGATGGCCTCGCTCTTAACCCCGGCCCGCCTCGACTCTCGAGTGGTCGAGTGGTCGCGACCTTGCTGCGGCGGACCTCAGCGCTCAGCTCAGCTTCCAATGACATATATGTATAACATAACGCGATATTTCTGCATATTTTGTTACCAAGGACGCGCCGAATGCGGATAAAAATAATGTACGTAATCAATATGTAGCGTTGATATAAGCGGCGTGGTACTCAGCTATCAAATAAAAATTATCACTAAATTAAACTAAATTGAGGCCGTCGTCGGCACAATGGCACATGTGTGACTGTAAACGCGATGGCTGTGAGTTCAAATCCCATTCGGAGGAATTAATTATTTAATATTTTTATTTCGTCTAGTAACGAGACAAAATCGCGGCATTGAGATCCGCAACTCAACACGCTCTTAACATTATATTACCTCTAACAGAGTGCCTACACTGCTTTACACGGAATACAGCGTGAAGCTTTAAAAAAAATCCTAGCTACCATACTTACCTATTCGTTATCACAATATCCCTCTAACAAATTTGATAATTTTCCCCATTAACATAAACCTTTCGAAATTAATTAGATTTTTAGGGTTCTGTAACCAAAGAGGTAAAACAGGACCCCATTATTGAGACTCCGCTGTGTATCTGTCCGTCTGTCACCAGGCTGCATCTCATGAACCATGATAGTTAGACAGTTAATTGTTTTTTACCGATGATGTATATCTGTTGCCGCTATAACAATAAATACTAAAAAAAAGAATAAAATAAGTAGTTCCATACAACAAACGTGATTTTTTGACGTTTAGGAGCGCGAGTCCTACTCACACTTGGCCAGATTTTAAGAATATCATAACGTCATTGACTTTTGACGCTACGTTCAAATTTTTATACGTTTTCTAAAAAGTAATATAGTGTAAATATATAGAGATAACTTAAGAAAATCATATATCATTCGTTGTTTATTACAATAGGATGACTATTGTAGTTTTCATTGAGTCATATTTTTTATTGTTAAAATACTTTAACAATGGGAAGAATCTCTAAACACGTATATATCTTTATATAAGTACATATTATATTTGTTTATTATATTACATTATTTATTTTACCCATTTATATAACTGAATTCGTTTTTTTTAGCTTCACGCTGCATCTCGCATGTATCAGGGTAGGCAAAGAGAGCCTAGTCTTTAGACACTCCGCTCCCCACTTTCCGCCGAATACTGAAAGTATTGCCTAACGCCGCGCTTTGCTTGGACACTACAGTGAAGAAATAAAAATATTCAATATTTCATTTCCTCGAGTGAAAATCGAACCCACAACCTGTCGCGTTTCAATCATACGTTTGTGCCCCTGCGTCACGACTGACCTGGTATATAAACATCTATTAACAAAACACCAATTTCATATTCAGTGTTTATTATAATAATTCAGACATCGCTAATTGGGTCACTAGCTCGTTTTAATTAACCAATTATAACTTAATGTTAGTGAATTTTTTGCATTAATTAATAACTAAGAGGAACTCTACATCGACACAAATATATTTTAATAAGGAGGAAAAATTGTATTTTTGATTAAATTAATAGACTTTAGTTAACAGCCCGTGGAGTGTTTTAGCATTTGAACTCGTCAGTGACGTTATGATATTTTTAAAATATGGTCAAGTGCGAGTTGGATGTGCGCACGAAGAAACTCAGCTATATAGACACAAGAAGTAGGTAAATCAATTCAAAAATCACCATTCGGTAAATTTATTAACAGAGAAATAATAAAAGGGCAGAGGTTCTATAATAGTAAAAATGTTCTTAAAAAAATTGTACGTGCAAAATTAAAAACTTTGTATTATATTTATAGTATAATAATAACATAGTTATAGAGCGGGCAGCGGGGTGACTAGTGACGTATATAGTCACATTATGTTTATTTCCTCATTTCAGAAATATCAAGGTCTATCATTTACTATTTTGAGATAAATATATACATAGTAAGTAGAATTGTTATTTAAATTAACTAATTTAAATTAATTAATTAATATCGACAATTCCTAAATATATGAATATATAATAAACACAGCTATGTTTGTAATCAAAGACATACGTATTATAAAATTTATAACAGTGGATAGACTTAAAAATATTTACAATAAGTGGAACTAAAATATAAATTTAATACAACTTAAAAAAATATTATAGTATTAGTCATGTTTCTCGATACACTTCACGGCGGAACTGCCTTCCGAGGCTTCAGTATTTTCCCTAAGGACAGACGTTATTGGCAGTTTTATATTCAACCTACATTTTTAAGATTCCGTACCTCAAAGATAAAATACGGAACCCTTATATGTTTACTTTGTTGCATGTTTGTCTGACTGTCTAAGACACTCATTCTCAAGAACGAGTGAAGGTATCAAGACGAAGTTAATATCTAATACAAAATGATATGGCTGTTAATATTCCAATATTCTAAGCGAATTTACGCATTATTGGTAAAAATGAAAAGTAGACCTAAGTATTAGATATTAACATCAGCTTGATACTCCACGCGTTCTCGAAAGAGAATCGACCGACGGACACGGACAGACATACAGACAGAGGAAAAACTGATGTAATCCTTTATAGATTAATATATTTTTATGCTAAATACAAAATTTATATCTAATATTAAATTCGCTGTGATCAGTAGAGCTCGCGTGCGATAAAGCCGCGGACGAAAGCTCATAATCAATAAATTCTAGGCTTCACATTATCCGTGCATATATCTTATCTTAATTAATTTTATATTCTACCTATTCTAAGATATTTTTAACAATCACTTTCGGTTGTTTTGATATGATAAAAAAGATTAAGCATAATATAGTTTCATTATATTTATTTAGCAAATATGTATGTTTTGCAATACATGGGAAAACCTGTAGTATGTATACTTATATTTAAACAAGTATTATTGCTTATGATTACCAGATTAATTATACTTTTAGATACCAAGTATGAAAATAGAGAAACAAAATTTTACTACAAAAAAAATGTACTAGTTCCATTAAAATATCATTAAAAAAATTGTTACAAGAATATTATTTATGTGATTCGACAATTCTGATAATATTTCAATAATTTAAAAATATAAGAGTTGTAATATCATTCAATAATAAAAAGCTATGGAAAGATTTACAGCATTCTTGTACATCGGATATGCAAGCTCATTTGCATTTACTTTATTATAAATTTTCATTTATGCTTCATTTCACTAAATTAAAAATAATCTATTGCGTTTAGTTTAATTTAAGTATTTTTAACATTTTATAGTTTTATTAACTAAAAACATATTTTAGAAAATTTATAAAAATGTTTAAAAGGCACCAAATGGTTACAAGAAGTGCTGCATTGAATTCTGCCACTCTACTTGTACTCTCGGAAATTGGATTGAAAGTGGAAAACTGGGTGCCTTGACACTAGGTCCCTTCAGCCTACCTGCTACTATATGCTACCCACAGATTACATACACTATTTAAATATCTAAGTCTTTCAATTGTTGAGTCGAAGACTAGCCAATCATACTGTAATTATATGTAAAACATATTTTTAATAATCTGTTTCGGTTGTTTAGATGTGATAAAAAGATTGAGCATTATATAGTTCTATTATATTTATTTAGCAAATACTATGTATTATGTTAAGGGTTTGATTATAAATACTGTTAAAGAAATATATTTATATATTTTTAAATATGTTGAATAAATTCTTTATTTGAAATATTTTTGAATGTGCCTTTACAAGTATTTTGACCAAACCAATTTTTTTTTAACTTTTTAATACACACCTAATATGTATTTTTTTTGATTTCAGTGTATAAAATCATAATAAAGATACATTTTTAGCTTGTTTGAAAAACAATTTATTACACTAAAAAAAAAATGGATCACTATAATTCATAGCATCATCTTAATTCATTTAAAAACATGACTATCATTAAACCTGTCATATTTAAACTAAGCAGAAAAAAATATCCTTGGAATCTGAAAACAATAGAATCGATAAAGTGTGACACAACTTGAGGCTTAATGATGTGGATAATTCACTTGAACAGCAACATTTATTCGTATTGTTTGTATTCCCAAGGACTTATCAATCAAATATAAATAATAATATCGTTTAGAAATTAATAAAAATATAAAAAGGAAACTAATTAACTATTATTTGAATATTATCAACAATGAAACATATCTATATTATTTTCTACATAAAAATGTTACCTTACTTTTGTTGTAGATTGATAAAACAATATTTTTTAATAATTTAATAAAAAATCTCACAAGTCTATACAAAACTAAAGTACAAAATCTAATAAAAAATCAAATAAGAATATTATTGGGTATAAAATTTTGTAAATTTAATTATTATAAAGGTAATTATATACATTTCCAACATACTTAAATAACATACAAAATGCATCTCGTCATAAACTTTTATTTGAAAAAGCAACTTATCTCGCAAAGGCACATTAAAGTTAACGGTGCAACTTGATTTCAAGCACTTTAATTACCAACAATACCACGACTAAAGCTTTAGAAGAAATTTATCTATGAAATATAAATATATTTTTTTTATAATTTAGGCTTACCATACTGAAGCACGGAAACAGCGAGATGTGTTGATAATAAGACGATCCTCCGAGCACTTTGTGGGACTGAATATATATTGTACACACGGGTGTCTAATGTGTAATGAGTATATGGTGTAGGCCGAAGCCTCAGATATTATCTTAGAAGTAATTGATACCGGAGAGGTGGTTCGTCACAGCCTTTTCTCAATAAAATCGCGGACTCACGGAGCTCGGGCCGTTCACTGAGAAGCTCTAAATTGGTTATTTGACAGCTACATCGCTACAGCGCCGCCGCCGACCGACACACACATTGGTTGGGGAGGTCGACAGCTTTTTGTACACTGACACTACAGATAAAATAAACTTATTTGCTTTAGATTTAGAAATATATAATTTTATTTAAGCAATTATAACAATTAATAATAATAATGTAATTTATTGTATGGAACATAATAACTTAGTGTTGTTTTACCGTGTATTTTTCTATATATTTAATCTGGCAACATTATGAATTAAAATTGTTTATTTTGTACATTTAAATCTCACATAAAATGATTTGTATGCCGAAACTTAACTTTTTTACTATATTTACAATATTTGTTTAATTCATATCATTCAATTTCAATAAATTATATATGTATTTTTGCATATAAATAAATATTTTTTGTTATAAAGTATGCTAATGCTAAGATACTAAATTATATCCTCTCCGCCTGATTTTCGAGACTTATTGAGTTGCGGAACTGAACGCCACGCATTTCTCCGAGTGGAAATCGAACTTGCATCCATTACATTCATAGTTAAATGCTAGTCTATGCGCCAAGACGGCCACATTTTATATACTGCCTAACTTGATTAGCCGCCCTGTGGCACAAAGTCATAACATGGACATGTTTGATTGATTTGATTCCCGCTCAGGAGAATTTAATAATTTAATTTAATATTTTTATTTCACGACTTTTTGTTTTTTATTTTTCTTTTGAATTACATCGTTTCTATTATAAGTATCAATGCAATGTAATTTTTATAAAATTATATTAAAGTTTAATATCTTTCTAGTCTGGGTCAAAAAGCAAAACCCAATGACTTCAACGTACTTTTTCTGTTGCCTTTTTTGATATGGCTAATGATTGTTGAGAAATAAAACTACAAACGTTCATAATGTGTAAGTAATATATTATATAGGCAGAAAATACATTGTATCATCACTTATCTCATAAGCCAGGGAACGCCGGCGTAAAATTGCGTTAAGGGAAGTGTATCCGCGTGAGTGATTACTGATTGAAAATGAATTGCCTCTTATCGGGATACTGCACGCGACGCAGATGGGACTCTTGCTCGTTCTTATTTCACAACCTCCCTCTGACAGTTGCTCGTGTAGCTTACTACCGGCAGGATGCAAGAATACCACCAGTCGAAGGGGCTGGTCGCATTTAGCCTTGTCTACCTCACGTTTTTCCTGGACAATGTTCTTCTTACTGTACTTGGTTAGTATTTAATATTAAGAGCAAATTAAATTGTCTCTCGATAATTATACCTACCCGTGATAAAATAATTTTGCTAAATACCTAAGCGAAATATGTTTTGTCTATTTAATAATGAAAAAAATAAAAATTGGTTGTATGGGAGCGTTCACAAACTGTGACTGTTGCTTTTAATACAGTATTCTTTTGTTTTATTCTGTTCTACCTATCACTCTATTCTCTATTTTCGACATAATTTTAATATACCTATTGCTATACTTTTGAGCCTGAAATAGGTATGAATTTAGATTATTTATATCTACAAATGCATTTTATACATCTACTAGTGCCGATCATACCGGACTGGGTGCAAGGCGAGTCACTGGCGCTGTGGACGGAGCATGGAGCTCCGCTCGCCACGCTGCTTAACACCACCGTGCAGCGCATCACTCAAGAGGACACCGGTAATACTGTATCATTTAAGCTGTAATCTGTATCTCCCATGTAACAAGATAAACAGAATAGACAGAATTCATTCCCCGCGTCGGAATCAAACGCACAACCGTTGCGTTCAACAGTCACACTCTGTGCCACTACGCTACAGCGATCTGCTTTTAGATTTCGCTACAATATATGACTAAGTAAAATGTCGAAACGGATTAAACTAAAATGTGAACATCTACTGTTTCTACATATATTTTATCATAGAAATAATGCGAGAAGTTTAGGGGAACATTTGTTTATCTCAGGTAGCGTAGGTACATCGCAGGCTATAGTAGGCGCGGTGCTGGGCGCGAAGGCGGCGACGCAGCTGGTGGTGTCGCCAGCGGCCGCGGAGCTTACCGCTTCACGCGGACCCGCCATCGCACTTAGACTCGCCACTGCGTTGCTGGCCACTGCTGCACTAGGTAAATGTTAACTTTTCATTAGTGATGTATCAGTACTTTTCTGATAGGAACTTCCGATTCAAATAAAACTTCCGATTCAAATATGAACTTATTTTCTACATAACATGGACGAACACCTATATAGATGTAGTACGTACTATGTACCTGGTACCTGCATATTACTTAGAGACGGTAACGACCGCCGCCGCCGGGCTCGTTAGCATTCCTGCAGTGTTCGAAATTTAAATATCGTGAGAGCTGCGAAATCCGGAATGTTAATTTGGGATTATATGCAGTATTTAATACAAAACATTCGAACAATAACATTTCTTTACATTCCTAAATAGATTTTCTAAATTATCCTCACTCTTGTAACAAGACAAATCGTGACGTTGGTTTCTACCAGTCAACAAGTAGCTAATACCTTAAAAATTCTGCGAAAAGTTAGACACGGAGTGTTTAAACACTAGGTTCCATCTGCCTATCCTGCTGTATGAGGGACACAGCGTGAAGTTTAAATAAATCTGTCCTTCTCTATTATATGTGTCAATTTTGGTGTATTAAGTAATTTAAAAAATGAGATTACCGTATGACTTTAATGTAACGACTCTCAATGTAACGATTTTCTCGATTTAACAAATTTTTCGAAAGCCCCTAAAACTGCCGGTAAGAACTAATATAAAATATGCCTACGAAAATATTTGTTCAAAAGCTTTTTATAACGAATTTTCAATCAAAAAAATATAAAAATTAAAGTATTATTTACCTCTATTATAACGAATTTCAGTAACTTATAACCTTTACATAACGAATCCTATCAGCTTGTTACATTCAATTTCATATTAAATTCATGTCTGGACAAGTTCAGACTTGTTAAATCTTTCGTAAGACAATTATTATTGTTTAGCTTTCAGTGATGTAAACAGTATAAACATTGCAGTTTGACACTGTTGTTAATTTCAAAGTTTGCAATGACTGATAAACGAAAAGGCTGAGATCAATATTTTTTTAAATTTGTTAAAACGAATCGTAGATTATCATAACCTCTGTATAACAAACCTCGTTGTAATAAATTACTTGATATAACGAATTATTGTCTGATCCCCTTCAGTATCATTAAATCATAAAATGACATACAAGCCAGTGTTCAGTTGTTGTATAATTAAATGAAATAGAAGTTAATTTCTCATTGTCATCTCATCATGTTAGTTTTTCTCTTATACGAACAGTATTCGGTTGGTGCGCGGGCGGCGCAGGCGGCGGGGGCGGCAGGGGCGGCGGGGCGGTGTGCGCGGGCGTGGGGCGCGCGGCGCAGGGCGCGGGCGCAGCGCTGGGCGGCGTGGCGGGTCTGGCCCTGGCGGCGCGCGCTCTTCCCCCTGATAGACGCGATAGAGGACTCGGAGCTTTGCTGGGAGCTGTAGCGCTCGGTAATATATCACATGAACCTATTAATAATGTAATATGTGGAAAATTATAATTTTTAGACTATTTCATATATTTTCACGATTATTAGACATTTTAAAATAATACATATTTTACTATTATATATTATTACATATTTTATAACCACAGATTCTATAATTTAAGTGTGACTGGTAAATTTATGTCAAAATTATAGAAATTGACAAAAAAATACCTTTCCGGCTTTATTTGATCCTACTCAGAAGTAGGTGAATCGCTGATACTACGATGTTAATAGGGACATGCGATATTATGTTATTGGGATTTATGATAATTAAGGCCGTCATGGCGCAGTAGCACAGCGTATCACTGTCAATGCGACGGTTGTAGGTTCCTAGTGGATACAGAATATGTTACCATTTTAGTAGTGTATTATTATTATTATTTTTACATTTTATCACCAATACTTACGCTTTGTTTAATTAATTAAGCTTTGCAAAGAAAAATACTTAAAATTTGAACGTAGCGGGACTCGAAACCGCGGCTCCTGGAAATCAACCAGGCGCTCTGACCAAGCTACGTTGAAATTTTTATACGCTTTTTACAACTTATTTATGTTGTTAGAATCTCTGTAAGCAGATTTTTACAAATTTCCGCTACCCAAAAAGATAATGAGTAAGAATCGTCTGGCAAGAGAGAAAGCTATTTTTTTTAAATATTTTATATCTAAATTAAATCTCGTCTTAATAATATCAGCGTGTCGTTTAGAAAGTATCACATAAGCCTCTTCAATTTTTTTTTCTTATATCTCTAATATTGATTACTTTAACCATGGTTCTATTGTTACTGAATTATTACAGGAGTGTTGGTGGGCTATCCTTTCGGTGGAACGGCGTACAAGCTGTGGAGTCCGGCCGCGCCCTTCCAGCTGATAGCTATAGCGTTGTTATTTAACCTGGGTAATATTTTTGACATTTTGTATATATATACTTGTTTATGACATTAATTAAAAATATTTAAATTAATAAATATTTACTATTTAATGATTAAATTATTTTTAAAGGTTTACAACACTTACTTCTCGATAAAGAAGAATATACTATTACGGTAAGTAACGATTAATAAAAAAATGTTTTTAAAAATGCTTTTCAATGGCATGTCTATTCGTATTTAATAATATTATATTTGTAAATATTTTTTGACGCTTAAAATATTGAGCTTATGTAGACCTACTTATTTATTACGGTAATAGTCATATTTACACCCCCGAGTAGGGATCAAACCCACAACTCGCCGTCGCGTATAGGAGTGACTGTAATGTCCTGCCCCCTTGCGCCACGACATAGTCGTTCACATGTTATTGTCGCTAAGGACGAGGGCGGCGCCGTGGGGGTGGAGGGAATGCGGCGCGAGGCGGTGCGCGGGGCGGCGGGCGCGTGCGCGGGCGCCGTGCTCGTCACCACCAGCGTGATGGCGGCGCTCGAGCCCTGCCTACCGCTGTGGATCATGCACAAGTTCCACCCCGAGGTACTAACACATACGGGTACTATGGTTGGGAGGATGTTCAGCTTCATGCGATATCCCGCGTATAGCTAGGTAGGCAAAGGGAACCTACTGTCAGACACTCCGTTTCCCACTTCTCTTCTAATTTTCGGGGCATTACGTGTTAAAACGCAGAACTCAAAACCACGCACTGTTTTTTATGTAAGATTTTTGAAACATTTATTTAGCTTCGCACTGTAACCTGTACATAGCCGGATAGGTAGAGGGAACCTGGGAGCCTAGTGTAAAGACACTTCCCCCTAATTCCCCAATTTCCGCCAAAATCTAGAGGCATTGCTTGTTGAGTGGCGGAACTCAAAACTTCGCTCGTTACCAGACCTAGGAAAAGAAAATATTAAATATTTCATCTCCTCGAGTGGCATTTGAACCGTCGCGTCTTTATCCAATAAGCCACTAAAAAATTTAATAAAACTTTGTCGTTTGGTCCGATATTTATAAGTAACTTCGATATGTCAATATTATCAGTTTCGGCTCCGATGCTCAACATCCTCTTTAAACATTGTTTTTTTTACTTTTCTCTATGCCTATGTATGAAATTCAGCTGAATTTCATTATTCAAGTGTAAAAGGACAATATTATATAAAACGCAGCAATAACGACGCATGAGTTCTTACGTATGTTCGAATTACCTTTATTTAGAAATTTAATTTTATCTATCTTACAAGGATACACCAGACCAGATAGATCTGTGGACCCAGGTTTACAGGATATTTGATACTAAATTTAGCTTAATACCTCCTCACATTCCAAAGAACAGAAAGATGATTTTTTGACAGACAGATAGACCGACGGACAATGAAATAATTCTAAAAGAATGTGGTTTTTTTATTTCTTAAATTGAAGTATGAAAACCTGAAACAATATGAGTGTGTATGTATATTGTGCAGCGCTGGGCGCTGGGCGCGGTGTTCCTGCCGGATAGCGCGGGGTACCTGTTGGCGGCGAGCTCGCTGGGAGGCGCGGCGAGGCGCGCGGGTCCCGAGCGCGTCGCCATCGCCGCCGTGCTGGTCGTAGGAGTCGCAGCGCTTGTTGTGCCGCATGCACCCTCCGTACTTTAAATTTTTTACTAATTTTCTATTACAGTTTAGACAGTACAGTTTTTTTTAGTTTCGCGTTGCATCCTGTATATAGCAGTATAGGAGGGAACCTAGTGTTAAGATTATTCCATTCTCCACATATCGCGCAATTTTCAAGACATTATGTCTTGAGTGTTGAAACTCAACGCCGTGTTTTGCTTACTAAAGCAGAAAAATTTAAATTATTGAAATTTAAGAATTCTTTCAAGCGGTGATTGAACCCACAACCATTGCGTTCACAATCGGACGGCAGTGTCTCAATGCGCTACGCGGACCCATTGTAAATTTCAAGCCTTTACTAGATAATACTATTTGTATACATTTTTTGTTAGTAAATTATTTCTTTTAAGCCTGTGTAGGAATAAAATTTTGTACGATAGTTATGGGAGAAAAATGTTCCCTAGTGCCCGATTAAAATTAAGTAAACATATACGTACAGGTGGGGTGGGTGTCGGTCCCGCAGGCGGCGCTGGGTGCGGGACTGGGCGCGGCGGACGCGGCGCTAGTGCCAGCGCTGCTGGCCTCACGCCGCCGCGCGCTTCCGCACCGCGCCGCGCTGCTGCAGGCCGCCTCCAGCGCCGCGTACGCTATCGGTATATACTATTTAAAAAATCTTTTCATTCTTAATGTAAATTGACCTTTGTGAATGCTATTGAATTGTCCAAAGAACAGTACATATAGTTTTTGACGTTTTAAACATTGTGTACACTCAAGAACAAAATGTCAGCCATCTACAGGCGCACACTTTAGGACGTCCAAAACTTGTCGACCGTACTGTATTTATAACTGTTATTTGCTTGTCGTGTGCAGGCCCGGTGGTGGGCGGAGTGGGGTCTTGGTGCGCGGGGTTTGACAGCGCCCTGCGCGCGCTCGGTGTAGCCAATTTACTATACGCAGCCTTCCTCTACCGCGCGCTGTCCAAGAACCCGCTCTCTGAAAAAGTACGTATATACGAGTATGTCAGTTGTAAGTGAAACTACACGAAATTGACTTTTATTAATTTTATTGAAACACTTCCAGTTCTTCAAACATTCACAAAATATTTTTGTTTTTAATCTTCCGGCTGTTTCCAGTATATAGTAGATTAGAGAGATGGCAACTACATGCACGCTGTGTTGTTACCGAAGCGAGAAAATATTTCATTCCTCCGAGAGGGAATCGAACCCGCAACCGTCGCTTATGCCTTACCTGGCTCCTTCTGTCTGCTCCTCCATCTTTAAAATATTATGTCACCTCAGTGGGGAGCGAGCACGTCGCCCGACGACAGCGACGACGGCGCCGAAGAGATGACTCCTCTGGGACCCACAGGCAACGCACAAACATTTCGTTAAACTTCTAAACGTCCTGGCCTGAATTAAGCTTCCTGAACTTTTGTGCTCTCACTAGGAAAGAAATAATAAAGGAAAAAATATACAAAAAATCAAATCTACACCTAACGTCACGGCCACGACTCATGGACCGTACTGTACTATGCTTTTACTAATTTACATTATTTTATTAAATTCTAGAATCATTTTAATTCTAATAGTATTTTAAAAACTTCTCTTTCAAAAATCTATTGAGGCTTGAATCTTTCAATAAAAACTGTATTAATAATTTCGTGTTTTTCGTATTTTTGACCTTTCCTTTTTATTTTAAGTTATTTTTATGTAAAGCCGCGGATACTGCTTCCATAACAATCATGCAACATTTATAATTATAATGTATTATGTGTTTATAACTACAAATATGGTATCTTAGTAAGAAAACATATGAAAATTTCAACGTAGCGGGATTTGAAGCCGCGCTTCTTTGGAAACCGTCCGACCGCTTAGTTGTCAGAGCGCTCGTTCAAATTTTTGTACGTTTTCTTAATATGATTTTTTCTTTCCTAAGTGTGGAATATCACTATTATGCGCAAAATAATGCAAAATGTTAAAAAAATACAAAAATGAAATAATAAAATACAAAGAATATGTATGTAGATAGGCTATAAATAGTTGTGAATGCGAACCTTCCTTCCTTTTAATGATTACTGGATTTCGTTTCCTACTGCGAGAAATGATTACCTATAAATACATTTTTTTCAAAATATTTATTCTTTTCTCTGGTAAGGAATACAAATGCGGCCTTGGAGTTCTAGGTAAGATTGGTACCTACACTCGATTCTCTTTGCATTCAATGCTATATACAGGAATTTGTAAATAGGGAGAGCAAATATCGCGCAGTCGTTCACCATTAAGATGAACTGATCAAGTAAAGGAGTCGTCATGTTCCAAACTATTGGGTTGTCAGGTTGTCAGCGCGTGCGCTGGAAGGAACCAGTAAACGCTGATCATTTTACGATCTTCAGACATGATGAACCGACTACAGAGATATAAAAATTGAATATTTAACAAATATAAAACCTTAAATACATTCCAACTTCAAAATGTTTATATAAATTTCTCTAGGTGTCATTACTTGACAGCTGAGGACGGCGGAGGAGCTCCGGCATGCATATTCGTAACGAAATTTTAGTGTTTTTACTCTTATAATTATTTTTGTTTACCACAAATCACAATGGCATGCAAAAAACCACTAGGTAATTATGCATTTTATGTCAGAGTTTAAGATATTTTTAGTACCTCGGAGTCGTGAAAGATAAATTATTCAGCGGTCAATATAAAAAGTACATGAAAAGAACTAATTTTCTACAACAAATATATTTTTTCATCAGCTTCACGCTGTATCCCGCACACAGCAGGGTAGGCAGAGGGAACCTAGTGTTAAAACACTCCGATCCCCACTTTCTGCCGAATTCTGGAGGCATTGCGTGTTGAGTGGCAGAACTCAGCGCCGCACTTAGCCTCGACACCAGAACGAGGAAATGGAAATATAAATTTAAGTAAATATTTCATCTCCACTAGTGAGGATCGAACCCACAACCAGTCGATTTTACAGTCACTTTTCCTACCACTGCGCCAGGACTGGTCTCGCAAAATCTATATTATTTACATGAATTTATGTTATTGACTAGTTTATGGATCAATCTCTTCAACGTTCCATATAGCGCGACATTTATGTAATTATTCGTGCTCAACTGGCACCTTCAGACGCCATGACTGTTCATCTTATTATAAAAATAAATATTGATATTTTCTTTATTTCTAGAGGCGGAGGACTGTAAAGCTCACAATATTTAATACCTAACAATAAAATAAAATAAAAAAATATTTAAAAAACTTATTTAACACAACGTTATCTGATGCACTATAATATTGTAGCTACTTTGGGTTATTTTTTTATACAGGTTAAAATCCTATGAGAGTAGGTACTTTGTTTTATTTTGCAATAAACGAGGAAAGAGCTGTCAATTTTTAATTTTTTTACCAGCATACCAAGCTATAATAATAAGTGATAAGAGACCATGTTAGTACAAATAATTTCTCACAATATATTTTCTAAAGAAGTAATATATAAAGATGAACTTCTTGAGTCCATGAGTTTTATGTCTTTACATTTGAGCACGTATGTTTTACACAGGGCCCGGTCCCGGCGCATACAAGTTGCCTACTACAGTGGGGTTCCCACAGCATGATCCATCACGATATCGGAATCCTATGTACTCATTCGGCACTAACGCGGGTTTTCGCCTGAAGCAACTTGGGCCAGGACCCGCTTACCGCATTGACAAGGTCACCAGGGAAGGGCTTACGTCCTCTCCGGCGTGGAGTTTTGGAGCGCGGTAATCCATCGATCAATATTTTATTTTCCAATGAAAATATAGAAATTTTAAATAAAATTTAAGTGCTACATGTAAATTGCAAACACGTTAAAAGTGTAGGCTAGTCGTTAAGAAAATTTATAACAGAATATTGCGTGGATGCATTAAGACTCATTTTTATCTCACTATCATCTACAAAAATAAAAAAATGCTGTAAAAAAATATAATTTAGGACTGAGATTAAAGCTATGTACTTACCCATTACTAAGGTTCCCTACACGAGGCACACTACGCACACCGGGCCCAGGGGCCCACGCTCCTGAGCGCTGTCCGCCCACCAAGGAGCCCCGTGCGCCATTATACTCAATGGGGCAGAGACTCGGTTTCGAGCTAAAACGTCCGGGACCTGCGCCCAACGCCTACGCCCTACATCTCGGCTCTGGGACACCAGCCTACACTATGGGTCTTCGAGTTGGGTTCAACCTGAAGCCCAAGTCACCTGGACCCGCTGTGTACTTCCAGCAAAACGCTGATGTTTATAAGACCAGGTTAGTGACCAACAAGACTATTGTGCGTTAACCGTATATCTCATAAATATATATAATATTTAACATCAACAGTAAAAAACGTTATATTTTGTATATGGTCTATTACCATTAACATTGTTTGAACAGGCCGCCGTGCTACACGCTGGGCGCTCGTTCAGCGGGCGCGGGCAAGGCGACGCGCACTCCGGGCCCTGCGACATACCCGCCCAACCTATACAATACTAAAAAGGTACTTAGTTATTAAACTCAAATTTAGAAGATATTTCTCATACTTCCAAAAGTTAGAAGTAGTTTCAATACCTATATTTATTCATTAAAAAATATCTTATATTTTTCGGTATACGTTTACTATTTCTTTGTCTAACAATATCATGGAACATATGTGTGTAATCATTGAGTTTTATATAACTGCTTATTCATAAAATTTTATTTCTTATCAAGTCTTAATATCTACTCATTTGAACTTTAATTACTTTGTAACAGCTGTTTTTTTACATTTTTAGCTTCACGCATCAGGGTAGGCAGGGAACCTAGTGTTAAGACACTCCGTTCGCGTTAAAACGCTTTCCACCGAATTCTGGAGACATTGCGTGTCGAGTGGCGGAACTCAACGCCGCGCTCTACCTCGACACCAGAGCGAAGAAAGAAATGGAAATATAAATTTAAATAAATATTTCACGTCCTCGTATAGGGATCGAATCCACAACCAGTCGCTTTTACAGATATATTAAGTATTTTTTACCTCGAGTGGAAATCAAAACCCTCAACCTCTTTCACTTACAATCGCATGCTTGTGCCTCTGCGCTACGACTGGCCTCAAATAATTATTTTTTTACATGAAGCTCGATTTTAATGTATATTATACATAAATACCATTAATTAAATATTAACATTTATTACAGAACCCATATGCATATTCATTCGGCACAAAGCACGGCGACTATGCGCCGCCCATGATCATAAAAGAAGACACCATGGATTGCTTATGAATGTATCACAAACTGTTTTCTTGGTAAAATGCACCAGTTTATCAAGATGTTGTACTTGTCTATGTCTATATCGTTGTTAAAGTGGTAAATTGTCGTTGAAAATAATGTTTGTCCAAGCGGGGGTTTCCAACGGAGGAGCGCGCAACCTTATGGATTTTACCTGGGAGGAATGGGGTTATATATGCGTTTGTAGACACTTTACTCATAAACAGTTTAACCAGTTTAAATACAGTTTTCACTGTATTTAAGGTTTAATTGTTGTATTTTGGTCGACTTCCTTTAACATTTAGTGATTTTTTTGTTTCAATTGGTTCATAAATAAAATGTTTTTCAATTGTCAAATTTTAGTGATTGGTATGGTAAAAAAAAATTCCCGAGCGGCTGATTAAGGATTTACTAACATCTCAGGCTGCGATGAGCTTAGCAAGGTTCTAATATTTTGTTGTATATATTCATCAATGGTTTTTAGGGGGCATTATCCAAAGGTTGGAAGCCCCTGGTCCAAAGTTTGTCAGTCATTTGAAAATGAAATGTCATGTATTAAAATTGTGAAAAAATGGTTGTAGTGTTTACATAATATATTTTTGATGTTTAAAATTTACCAAAATATGTTTTACTGTATAAGTATTGTTTGTGAACAAGTTTACACCATAATAAAACACAATGTTTACTACTTTTGTATTTCATTTTATTGTCTTAATCATTATACTACAACTATATACAATAGGGAATATCTGTTACTTTCTTTTTTATTAAGTATAAAAGTTTGTTAGGATGTTAGATCAATTTTTATGCAAAAATTACTGAATGGACTTAGATGAAGCTTTAAAGTAATATAGATCATACATCAGAGAAGGACATAGGCTGCAATTTATGTAAATATTTGCCTACAATATTACAATAAGTTTAAATGGACAAAGCTGCATTTAGATTGCTAGTTATATACATTTATAGCAGATACTAAAACTTTTTCATAGATCTCAGTCTGTTGTTCCTCCGCATACCCTCTGCCCGCACTCTAATCCAGTACTGCTTGGTGTCAGGATCCAATTCTTCTATTCTTGGAGGTCTTCCTGTATTCAAAGTCCAAAGCCAGTCAGGGTACTCACTGTCATCTTGTATCTTTAATTAGAAATTAATAACTTTATAGCAACAATATATTTTTCTGGTATATTGCTGGATAGGCAGGCATGATTTAACTGTTGAGACACTCCCTATCCACAAACTTAGTTCTGAAACTGTGTGTTGAATGACATAACATAACACTCTTTCTATAAAAAAGCGGAAATAAAAAAATATTTGAATATAAACCTTTCATCAGGTGCACTGTCTAATGACAGTCCCAATAACTTTAAATATAAATATAATTCAAAATCTTATCTTTAATTTTATTAATAATTTTTTTAAAGACTATTAAGTAAGTACCTTTACATCCTCTCCTGTTACATAAATGTTAGACCCACAAACATAATTCACTAGTTTCTCCGGGTCAGTTTCTACCGGCATTTCTTTCTTCTCCATAGCTCCGAGTTTACCGAGTTTCTTTTTACCCTTGCCCAGACCAAGCACTCCTGTAAGTAATTAATTAATGGTAAGGGATTCAAATTTTAAGGCACTCCAACTCCTAATTACCGTCTAATTTTCGAGACATTGTGCGTTAAATGGCGAAACTTAACGCCGCATTTTAATAACTATGTCGGGGAAATGAAAATAATTTATATATGATCTAATTCATATTAGATATAGAAAATTGTATAGATTTACTGTTGTGCTCTTGTTTTTAAATAATTTTAGGTAATCCAGCATCCGTACTCACCTCCCGCAGCACTAGTTGTTTTTTTAACAGCATAATATGTTGTATTTGTATGTATCGAAGCTACGTTAACAGGAATATTTGGTTTAGGTGTTGAAACTTTAAGTATAACATTAGGCGTAAAGCTGCTACATCTTTGTATAGCTTTCCACATAGTAAATTCAGTAAATTGTGATTTGTTTTAGAACAACAATTTAGGTTATCAGTCTTTTGACATTAGCTGTTCAATAGATATATAATAGTTACTTCAGTTGTCAGTGTCAAACAGAGGTTAAGAATTCGAGACAGTACAACATTGGCGAAGTGATTAATTGATTATAGTATAAGTTATATTATAATTATAGTCATTATACCTAATTCAGGGAGCCGCGAGATAAAAGGTAAACAAATCAGAAAAAGATTACTGGATACGTCACGATTAATGGAATTAATATGTTTTAGAAAATTAACTGTGGAAGTAATATTCTAATATTAGTAATATTCTAGCATTGTAATTGTTAGTAATTTAAAAGGTTACATATAACCTTTTCAAACTAATTAGAAATTAAATATCATAAATGTTAATAATTAAAAGTTAAGATACAAATTTAAGTAAAATATTTAAATATTTTTACTCTTACTTTACTGTGACAATAAATATAATATAAATATATTAAATAGTTGAGATGTTAACACACTCAATAACAAAACGAAAGCATCTTATTCTCAAATTTCGAACTCATTTCTTGAACTATCAAATAAAAAGTCTCTCAACATTGTTATATAGCACCTTGCATCACCTTGTACTTACACTGGAACATACTATTATAATAATCTTAAAAAATATATAGATAATAATAATACTAAACTTTATTTATCACAATTCACAGTTTCTTAAATACAAGTTGTCTTAAGATAGATTAGATAGGGGCTGTTCTCCTAAAAATGTTATTTTTAACCAAAAAAAGTGTAATTTTTAAAAGCAGCGTGTAAAGCCGTAATTTTGCTGTGAGATGTAAGCTTGGACATTATAATACACGTTTATTGAAGTGGCGTCTATGAACAACCCCTGTTTATTTTATAAATGGAATTTTTAAAAAATGTGTTAAATCGTACAATGACGATTAGTGTAGAATAATGAATAAGCAACTGGAGAAAAATCATTTTTCTCCAGCGCTGGTACCAATAATGATTCTTTACAACATAATTGAAATTAAATACTTACTTATTTAGCTTCACGCTGTAATACTAGTGGGAAAGTCAGAGAGAACGGAACCCCAAACGCTACGGTCTCTATATACCTCTTTCACCTCGTCCTCTATCATCAACTTTTCATACATGCCATCTGGAGCGTCCTCATGCTTTTTACGTGATTTTTCTC